>BLKR01000996.1:304175-359423 GCA_011170035.1 Teleogryllus occipitalis
CACTACCACATATTCCGAGAGACCGGTCGGGAGCTTAGAGCTTGTCCCGGCTAGGGCGGTGCTCCGCTGGTGGAATAGTCCTGGTTAGGGGGAATCCCCGCTAGCCGACGGTAGGTCGGCACCGGATATCGCAATCCAGCGGGGGAAGATCAATGCCATCTCCCGAGAAAAACACGCACTACACTAACGGGACTAATGACCAAAGCAGTTGTCGCGCCCGGAAACAAGAAAAAGTTAATCAATCAAAACTAATCGAAAAATGCTTATTAACTATTTCATTACAGATATTAGACCAGTCGATAACTACAAAAATTGTCACGATCATGATAGAAAATTGACAACGATAAGTACTACAAAAGTTCGGAAGAAAGAATTTGAAAAATGAATATACTTATTATCTAAACGGTATAATTGTTTCAAGACCACATAATTAAACGTTCCCAACCATTCGATCATGTGTGCGTAACGAGAGGTATTTAGGGGCATTTTGTTCTTGTACCCTGAGATCAGATGTGTTTTCACTGGGTTTCGCAGCTCAAGTGCCTAATAGAGCTCTCTTTCCCTCCCCCGTTTCACTGACAATCCTGCACCTCCCGAGCGAGGCCGCCGCCTAGTGATGGCAAATTTTACCAAAACATCGATACATCAATGTTTCGATATATCGCTAAAGGGTTTTCGAGGCCGATGAAAACATCGACGAAAAAACATCGAACTATAAAACATCGATTTTAATTATAGACTACTAAACATGCTATTTTCTTATCCATTTTAAATACAGAACGTAAAAGGGATATATTTTGTTTGGTTATCAGCATGCTAGTAGTATGTTAATAAAAATTATTATCGAATGGAAAGAATAAAATTAATAATAAAGAACATCCTGTTTTGCTACTTTACCCTTTAGTCACTTCCATTCGTACACCATCGATGTAAAACCACCTAAAATTCCCTCAGATTGCACAGGTGAAATGTGCATCGTGATAAAGAGGATGACCCAAAACAACAATATTGCTGTGGATTGCTGCTACTCTACAATGTGCCTAAACCCCTTTATTTAAAAAAAAAGTAAAAAAACTCCATGATTTTGCAGCAAAATATCGATGTGGAGAAAACATCGAAACCAAAATATCGATGTTAATATATCGATGTTTCTGGTGAAAAATATCCATGTTTTAAAAACCCATGGTTTTCGCCATCCCTACCGCTGCCTCTGCTCTGCTCTTCGCCGCCAAAGGGCTCTCACCAAGCGCCTATTGTCGTCCCGCCAGCTCTGGACAGACATCTTCCTGTCTCGCTTACGTGTGTCATAGTGGAGTGATTTTAAGTTGTTTTTCTCAGTATTCTCGTGATAATAAAGATTTTAAATTCAAAATATCTATTTAGGCTGAAAATTGATATCGATGAAAACTAGGAAATACATTTTGTTCAAGGAGTAGCACAGTCTATACTATTTCAAATTGTTTCTACTGTTGTGATACCTGTAGAAAATGTGATAACTTTCAGTCAAATCAGGGAGATGATATTTTGACGTTACTAAGAGCAAAGAAAGATAACAGGCACTTGTAAAAATTTCTCGCCAAATTAATTGAGCATCTTTTACATCGGATTCAGCATTTCTTTGTTTCTTTCAATGAAAATAGCATATATAAGTATTTTGTAAAGTACTTGTATTTTTTTTCTCGGAAGCGAGCACAAGGAACTCCGACGAGGTTGAAGAGTCCACGAAAAGAAAGAGTCCAAGCTCTTTCTCTTCGTTATACACACTTAATATTCACAGTTAAAGTGACTGATCCCAACTTCGCTGCAAATGTTACAGAAATTCTACTCAAACTCGATAAAACAACAGTTTGCGTGCACAGCAGAATCATTTTCGATGTCACTTCGTGAAAATGCGCGTCTTCCTTAGCAAGAAATTGCTGCACAATACTTCGCGTGAGCAATCTAAAAAAAACTGTTTTTGTGGATGTAAAAATGACCCTTCGTGAAGTAGCTAAAATGTAATTCCTGAAACTAACAGTTAAAAACTAATTATATATTGACGCGGCCTAGATTATGCTATTTTAAAACTTTAAACAAACTTTATTCAAACGATTTTCCTCCTAATGAATTTCGAGGCAATTGGTCACGAACATTGTTAACCTTCAACGTCAAGTAGGTAGGACGCATGCATGACATTAAAATTTCATTTCACAAAGTGGTTTGTACTTGTTCCCAGAAAAAGCCAGAAACTTAATGATTAACCAAGATTACTCCGTGACGTAAAATTGAAATGACAAGACGAATTTCCACATGAATAATTACAAAACAACTATTTTTAATTGTGCTTTGTTGTCACATTTGTATTTCATTATGACTAACCTTTAGTGCTCAACATTTTAGATAACGCGATATTGAAAAAAATATACATTACTTCTGCATTAAAATAAAAAGAAATGAATGTTTTATATGCATGGAATTATATTATTGTGCTGACATTGATGAAAAATACAGACAATTCCTTACCTACTAACACTTAAAATTGTTTTGATTTTGGCAGGATTGTAAAGATGGATAACATTCAAATATGAACGGGAAACGACTACATGAAACATTCATTACAGCTATTAGGAATCGATTATTTCAATTTTCTAACATTTGCAAAGAAATATAGCACTTTAATAATTTTGAAAGCACGGATCTTCGTTACTGAGGAGATTGTAACATGTATTTTTCAGAAACACCCTATTTTTCGGAAAATAGGCCAAAAACAGAAAAAGTTATTTCGGAACTATGGATTGCCCCAAACCGCGACAGTATTCCCAATTTGTGCCGTGTCTATTGCAAGGGCTACTTCCTGCTCCATTCACTGTTCGGCCGCTCCCGGCGTTCTGTTGCGGACCGCTTTACTCAGCGACGGACTGCTTTCCTGCGAGTTGAGTATATGTATATATTGGGGAAGAGAGGCACCTTCCCCACACTTCAGTTAAAACATTATGTCCGATGACACTTCGCCAGCAATGACACAGGCACCCAATCGGGAGATTGAACTTCACTGTAGTGATCGGAAGCTAGAACGTCATTACAGTGACGTTCAAGCTCCCGATTGTATGTCACCGTCACGGCTGACAACGAACTTCGGAAGTCAACAAACTTCATGTTTTAATCGAAGTGCAGAAAAGGCGCCTGTCCCACCCCATATACGAATATCTCGTATACACATACACACACCTACACATACCCGGGGAGAGGGAACGCTTCTGGAGAAGAAGAACAAGAGAGTGCAGTCGATTGAGCTTCTGAACGGTTTGGCGCACGGCTCGTGTGTCGCGAACTCTTTGGAAACTTTGCAGAGAGAGGTACCTGTGACTTGGGCTGAACAAACGCCTAGTATTTCAGTGTCGATAATTAAATAATATATTTGTATTATAAATTTACATGTTAACACAAAATGTTCAAATTTAATATTGTAATAGTTGCTCTTCACACGAGAAGGGCAAACAGGCTAAGATCATAAAAAGTGAAATAAAGTAAAACATTTGAACAATGATTTTGATCAAAAATAAATTTTCAATTGATTCCTACACCACTCCACCAAAACACGAGGTTTTACATTGTGTTCTAATGTATTACTTATGCTTCATACTTAAAAAATAAAACCCTTTCATAATATTTTGACAAAGTTTATACAAATTCAAATAATGCATTTACTTAAACAAAAGTTTTAGAAATTTCTTGAATCAAGTCTACATATTTGTTAGGTGCGTATCAGGCTGTAAATATTCAACTTCACATTGCAATTGTTATATAATTTTATGTCCGCAGCAAAAGAATTTTGAAGACGTTCAGTATCACTACCCATGGTCTAAAAATCAGTAAACCTATTACATTTATTTCTGATTTTATTCGCAACGACTTGCTTGTTTGTGCACACTGTATCATTCAATGGCAGGAAAGAGAAAGATAATTCGCGTAGGTCATGTGCCACGCATTCGAAAGCCGATGGCATTCAATCACTCTGTAGTCCCCTAGCAAAACCATTTCCCCTGTCGCTAAGTGACGTCCAACAGTGACGTCTCGACAGAACGCAGCTCGCGGGCAAATTTCCGGACTCATGAGAAGCGAGCGGGACCGCGGCCACTCCACGAGCCAGCCCTAGACTTAGGTCTCCGCTGCCCCTGGCACTAGGCAATGCGCCGCGCCCGCCGCCACCACCGTCTCTGCCACCGCTCACATTTGACGAGAATGAGGAGTCCCCAAACACATTGAAGTGCCCACTTTCCAAATTCAATTTCCACCATATTAAAAAAACGGTCAATTTATACTTTTCACAAATTGTTCCATTGAACCAATAACATGTGAGTTCAAACTGCTTCCCTCCTCCTAGTAAATATGTCGATGCAAACAATGTATATCACTGCAAAACTATTTATTTAAAAAATGAAATAAAAAAGTTTTCGAGAGAGGCATAATATACTGTTTTTCGTTGGGATTGACCTAGCAAAATTTTGTTCCCCTCTTCGCCCAATACTGTGTATATCAAACCAAAACATTAGACAGTTACAAACACACTTTCCAATTTTTCGGGTTTAGCAAACCACAGACGGGAGGTCCTCCAGGACACAACACACGAGAAATAAGAAGCATACATTTATGAGTCATAGGCGAGACTTTTCGCACAGCAGTGCACAATCTGTATGCGCCTTAAGCATCTCAGTCAATCGGACAAGTCCCCAGTTAGTTCTACCTGCATTTTTTTTTCTCCCTTTCAAAATTCAAAACTTAAGTAGTATATGATTTAGTGTAGAGATCACAGGATTTTGAAAATGTGCACACAATTCACTTTTCCCCATAGCCCGTCATACGCAGTTTTTAACTGTTTTTTGACGTAAATAAATAAATAAATAAATAAATTCTCATAAGCTTTCCGTTTGAAGGAGAAATTTGGGGGCGGAGATTAAAAGTACCTGGATGACAAGAGAATGTTATTTTTCAAGTGTTATTGGTTTCAAAATCAATAAATGAAAACAAATTCGCTTGAATTGCTAGTTTCACTTGCGTAGATGTATTACTAATATAATCGTTCAAGAAATATTGCGATGCTGAAACCTTATGCACTTATTACTAGACTCCAGATTGTTATGTAACTACACATTTTTGTCTCTATATGCTCAGTTCTCAAAATTATGATCTTGGTCAATCATGACAATTCTAACACAACAAAAAAAGACACTTCACATGAGTTTGAAATTAACATGTTGTGCTTCCTATTTGATGACTCCTCGTCGACTTACCCCCTCCCCCTTCCAGCTTCGCATCGCGACTGGCGGAGAGATCGAACTATTCTGCACTTGGGATCATGGCAACTCTCTTTCAAATGGGGCGCCATAGGTGGAACGCCCAATGAAACGACCTTCTGAGGGTAGAGCTTCTTTAAACACGCGAAAGGAGAATTTTGATATAAGGGAAAGGTAGAAAGAGCATTTTCTGTTACTTTTCCTACTCATTCTATTTTTATATTACCCTCAACATTCAACTCTCTCACTGATATTCAATTAGTGTACCCGTGCGAGAACTCTCGCATCTTAAACCCCGCCCTAATTTTTCTGAAAGGTATCGTGAAACTGAAACATGGGAACACGTGGTCTGTTTCCGTCGTAGTGCCCTCCACAATTAGGTACACAACACTTGTAGATCACGGCAAAACGTTAAATAAATGGTTGCACTACACGTACAAATAACAATGCTCATAGGTATCAAGCAACTATTAATAGTATTTCTTGTTATACCTGATCGAGTGTTGCGGGTTGCATTTGTCATGAATATTTAGATGCGTTAGACACATCCTTCATACTTTTAAAGTCAAAGTGCAATTCATCACGTCCACGTGAAATTATCTTTCTTCAAAGACTTCATTTATAAATATTGATTAAGTGTGAGAGCCGAGAAACGTATGTACTACTGAAATAACTGAATACTACTGCAATAATATAGGAGACGATGACATACACGACGTGAACACCACACAGCGCACAAGAGTTCAACTCACAGGGGAGAAAACTTCCTCGGCGCGAGAACAGTTTCTTTCTTCTGCGAGTCCATCTCCTCGCTGTACCACGTCGAGGTGGACCTATCGCGCACGTCATGGCTGCCGTTCAAGCGTTCCGACTGGCTGCGCCAACTTCGCAAACCGAACACCTGCATGTCGCGATGGAAGTGACTGGAAATTGAAGTTGATACCGAGGCAATATAGCGAGATGTTATCTCCCGTATGAGTCAGCTCACGTCCGTATCGGCATCGGTGAATATGGCGTCTGCCGCCGCTCCCACCCTCTCCAGTCAGTCCAGGCGTGAGTTATTTTGATATCGTTCTCTTCCAGGGGAGGCAAATTTATGTATGTACATGGTCTAAATTGTTTTGTAGTTTGTTAACATGAAAAGTAGTGTACATGTTTCTGTACCATATCTGAACTGACCCTATTTAATATTTACACTTCATTAACAAAAAGACATAAATACTCATAAAAAAATTAATGTACTCAATCTTTATTTTCGCCCATCACATCCTGAAGGGGTCTGTGGACGACCTTACACCGACTGAGACATAACTTGTCAAAATATAATCCTCGGAGGACCAATAAAAGATAGATAGCGTTTCATAGCGTACATGATATCTACGATGTATTAACGATAGTTATGATATAACCAAGAACAGTTTTGAAACCAAATATAGAATTTTACACGTTCGATGAACTGTTTTGTTAAAGTTAATACACTTCAATTCAGCCACAACGGAAAAGGCCGCTCCGACACGAAACACAGGCACACTAAGTTCGGCCAAATTCAAATGAATATCTGAAATTCAGAAAATATCGTACTTTGGCTTGGGGTGAAATTGCAGTTGAGTGATTAAATGAATTATTAATACTCTTCTTCAGTATAGGTTCTGGTAAAGGAGAATGCGTCAGACGGATCGCGAAGAAGGAAGGAGAGGGTTTAAGAGTGTTACCATCCCAAACAATGAGTTTAGTGATAGCGTACTTTCGAGGGCTGAGCTTGGAAGGAGCCAAGGGTTTGGATGAGCAGGAGCCTAACGATAGGGAATCGCCCGACTGCATCCCCAGGTCAGTTTCCCTCTTCCCCGCTTCGCAGCTTATCCCCTTTCACGGTGCATTACCTGAGAAGCTATAACCCAACTGCACTCCGTTTCGTTCAACCGGTGTTTCGGAAGGAGTAAAAATTTTCATTAAATTTCCTTACATGAGTAGCACAAATAGATGATCTTGCACAAGTGCAGAAGAAACCTCGAACACAAGTGAACATGGCAGAATCTCAGGAATTGTGTATATTAAGCGGGGTAAGAAGCGTGTATATTAAGCGGGCTCGTGATAGATGGATTCAAGTTTTGTTTCCACAAACTGTTAAGTGTAGTTTTCAACGTTGGCAGTGCTCTAAAAGGACGTGCAAATGTTTCGTAAAAACAGACAGAAGTGAATCAATGATAATCGATCAATATAATACAAAGGAGGTCAAGGTAAACGTAGACATCAATCCTCATAATATGGAGGAAAACGGAATGGGATGCAGTCGGGCTATGTCTTTTTTGGGAGGTTGGTAAACGGCTTAAAAGGAATTGACCGCGGGATGGAGTCGGTATACGCTCTAATTGTGCATGTCCTCGATCGTCACTGTAAATGCAGGTCAGTGCAGGTTTTCTAGCGATTTCCCCGTTTCCACTGCCTCTCATTCTACTAAACATTCATCTTTATTCTCATAACCAGGACTCGGGTTCTGATGACATATCACCATTTCATTGGTGCATTCCAGACGTATCTAACTAGAAATTGAATATTTATCACGACACATAAGAGATAGAAATGTAGTTATTGTGTAATTTTTTGCCATTTTTCAAATTTTAGGTAATTTTTTTTACCTTAGCGTCATTTTTATGCATTTTGTTCCTTTTTCGTGTTTTTTGTTAGTGAATGTTTCTCGAATTCACAATGACACACTGAAATAGTTTTTATCGCATCATCAGTTCATGACGAAATTCACTACTGCAGTGAACTCGTTGGTAACTTCCTCGACCTTTCCAAACTGACGGTGGGAAAATTGGAACCAAGGATTACATTTCCTCCTAAAATGAAGACTTTATATTAAATATAATTAAATATAAATAAATTTTATTGAAAAAGTAAACTTCATCAAATGAACATTTTCATACAAATTTTTAAGTTAACAAATAGTTCATTTCTCCCTTATTTTTAAGACATTTTATAGATTATTTTCAAAGAATTATTAGACCATCACAATCCGAGTCCTGCTCATAACCCACTTCATCATCACCACCACCACCACCACCACCAGCACGTCCCAATGACAGTGCCGTTGGGGAAGAAGCTTGGGGAAGAAGTTGCTCTCGTGGAGGCACTCACCCGTCATGTCGTCCGAAGGAGCGCGAGGGCGAGCGCGGGGGCTGAGGCGCGGGGCGCGGGGCGGCGCCCGTCGGCTGCAGCAGGCGCTCGCCCTGCGGCGTGGGCGGGGCGGACTTGGCGAGCAGGCTGCTGGACGACCTGCACACAACACAACGCGATGGCTTGCAACGGCCGCACAAGGGATGCGATCTCATGTGGATATGCAGGGGGCCGGGGGGGGGGGGAAGGGCTCAAATGCTGAGGACTGGTCAAAGGAACCAGTGGATTCTGGATCTATGAGGTCGGAGTCCGGCGCTGCGGTCTTTTAGGTATATGTCTGCACACATCCTCCTCAGCAAGGTCGATTGCGAATAAACAATGGAAACGTACGAGTGCCCAATATTTCAAGCTGAGCAGGGCGAGTCAGTATTATCAGTCAATTATTTCAGTATGAGTCGCCAAAGGCCTTCACACTATGCGAGAAAGGCGCAAAGGTACGTGAAATGAATGATTATTTCAGATAAATTTTTATTATTTATTTTAGTTCGCCACTCAATAATTATTAAATTATTTTCATTAAGAATAAAACTTACACAGAAATTCTAACTCAATTCTTCCATCATCAAGAATCTTGGTACCCTTCTTAAATATGACTCTCTTTGATAACTCACTGCAATGATTATAATCTTACATTGTGCTTTGCGTTCTCAGCCTGAAATACTTGCTACTCATATGACTAGAGTGCATGTTACAATGACCTATTTGAAACAGGGTGCAAACACATGAATATACAGAGATTACTATAAGAAGGAATCGCATTGAGAGCTACTGCTTGGCCACTGCTGGGAACATAACTGCAGGTTAAGTCCATGCATTCATTTTGTCAGTGCGTTTATTTCCTCCATGCATTCATTTGTAAATGGCTTCATCGCTATCTCTTTTAATGGCATCACCCTGCAAGAGTTAATTTGTTTTTCGACCTGCCAAAATGATTCCTTCTGAGAGTAACTCCTCTATGTCCACAGTATAGTGCAGTGCCACAACCTCTTAGATCCAGGATTAATGGGAGAATACTTCTCCCTTCTACCTGTTATCTGCATTTGTGGTTTTTTCACTTTGTAAATATCCTCTAAAGACGTAATTTACATCTCCAACCACTGAAATACAATGGAAAACTCGAGACGCGAAGTGTTTTACGTGATTTTTTCGATTTTTTAATAGTAGAACGGCATAAAACCAATGTTGTTGCTGTTGTTATTGTTGTATTATGTTGTTAAATATTACCGATCAAAAATTTCTCAAGGTAGGTAGTCAAGAGTGCTTGCTGTCGGGAAGGTTGCTTACTTTGACGACGACGACGTACACTGAATGTTTTTACTCCCTCCCCAATTCGGACTACTTCCGACCAATTCTATCTTTCCTCAACATGATTTCGTATCAAGAAATCGGTCGATCTTAATCAAAAATTGATAATAATAAATTCGATGCTACATGATAATCAAAACGAGATACAAAGGATTTTAATTATTTTATACTTTTAATGTGCTCAGGAAGCTTTTTATACAAACCATGTGGTCCCTAAGGTATTTCATTGATTTTTAAAAGCAGCAAATAATAATAACATATACATAACAAAACGTCATGAAACTCTAAACAAAATATGTACATGTTTCTAAATGATTGTTTCACAGATATTTTTTAATAAATATATATTATTACGAGTATAATTTGAATATGAATTCAAAAAGTTTAAGATGATATTAAAAATAAAGATATTAAAAGTTGTTCATAAATTAAAATTTCTGCAAATAACGTAACATAACAAAACACCACAATTCATTGTTTCAATCATTTAGGCTATTATGGTAAAAACAATACAAATTCACGCTTTGTTTTGGATGCATTCAAATAACAGATAAGGTAAAGATGTTTTATCAAGAACTAATCCGTACACGTCATCCGCTCCGAGACAAAAACAAATAGTCTTATTTCAGTTGTTGAAAAACTATTAACCGTCGATCATTTGAAAAATGGATGTTGTTCTAATAATTAGCTCTAATGCACTGATGTATTGGTTGAAAACCCACACAATTAATAAAGATCAAACATGATAGCAGAGTGATTATATTTACTATAGATATATTTATGGATTTATTTGATAATATAATAAATTGACTCTTCAATTTTAAATCAATAATTATTTTTACTTCTGCCGAAAGTTTGAAAAAAATTAAAAAGCCGTAAATAATGAACAAATAAGACCAAGGGTGGCTTAGAAACATCTGGTTACCGAAAGAAAGTGGTGACAGTTTTTTCGTATGAAGTTATTAGCAACGAAGTTTCAAAATATGTATGAATGCAATTATATCAATTACATATTTTTTACAATTATTTCGTCCAATTATTAGTATCCAATTATGCGATGCATTATGCAATGTTACATCATTAATAAGTTTATTTATTCATTTACAACGTATTTCAACATCTGCATTACACACGGCATTTACACAAACAAAACTGATGCGAAGCAGATCTCTTATGAATGCCAAGTGGAATCACAGCTGTTGATCATCAACCTTCGTTAATATTCCAATAAAACTTAGAATCAACATACAGAAATAAAACAACTCATCGCTTGCGATTTGTAAGAAATTGTCGTATGTAACACGAATCTTAATTACTGATAAGATCTTCATTTAAAATGTGTATGATGGACTTACAGAAGCACATCTTCCTCATCAAAAACGTCTGCACTCTTGATAAAATGCACCACTGCCATGAGGAGTCAGTAATGAATACAGTTACACGGTTATTGGTGAGCAATACTTCTATTTTTTTGGACCACGCCTCTATTATTCACACCAGACATATCGTGAATCACACACAGCTGCGAAGATCGAATGGTTATCACGGTTTAGACACATGGTATCTTGAACTTCTACATACCCGAACAGGTATGCTTTGAGCAAAATCGAGAACGATTTATGAGTCACAGAACATCGCGAGTTGATATTAGTCTGACACAAAGAGACTAAGAATGTCAACGTTTTGCTTGGACTGACACATCTCCTCATATCACGAATTACACATTATGCTTCTCGAACATTACTGCACTGGTATAATTTGAGCAAAACCGAGAAAGATTTATGACTCAAAGCACATCGCGAGTTGATATTAGTCTGTCACAAAGAGACTACGAACGTCAACTTTTTACGTAGACTGATACAGCTCCTCATATCACGAATCTTACATTGTATCTATCAAAAATCATTGCACTTTTCTTCTCGTTTTTCACATGTACACAAATATTTGCACGGAAAGACACAGTTTTGTTGCTTGCATTCGCGGTAACACGGAACAGCGAGTGCGATGCTGAAGCACGCGGCGATCCACCTGGCGATACGCGGTGCGCGGGCGAGGGTTGCGCAGATAAGGTGGCGCCTTATCAGCCCACCCGGCGATGGCTGATGATCGGCGCGGCGCGGCGCCTGCTAGGCGAAGGATAGCATGCGAGTGTCGCTCGCGAGTGTTGCACGCGACCCGCGCACGCAACCTATCCATGCGACTAGGGAATGGTTCGATTTCTAGACGCGCCGGGACGGTGAAGTGCCCTGTCACCGCACTACGGTCATACAGTGTTTCAGTATGGACGAGAATCGAAGGCTCAGACAAGGTGTGTGCAAATAATATAATTTCAGCTTACAAGAAGCAACGGAAAAATTGAATAAAATGATAAAATGATAAAATGAAGTTCTTCCAAAGAAGTTTCTGACACAGAATAATTCAAATAAAATTGAATTACTTTAAATTTTACCTTATTATTTCCATTGAAACAAATTATAATCGTTTGAAATTTTCTATATTACGCGAAAAATCGAATACTTTAAATTTTCAGAGACAATGTTAGATTATCGAAAAATACATTTAGATTATAAGAAAAAAAAACATTGTGGTAAACATCAGAAAGCTGGTTTGCTTCTGAATCGAATTATTTAATAATAACTTCTCGCGATGAGAAAGGAGAGATGACACATGTTCAGGGTGAGGCCGGGCTGGGCGGGGCTGGGTGAAGCAAAACGAGGCAGGGCAGGACAAGGCGGGGAGAGCGGAGACGGACAGTGAAAGTGAGAGGGGCGAAGCAGGAACAACGGGGAATGGCGGGGATGGCGCGCGGAGAAGGCGCAGGGGAGAAAAACAAGATGGTGTGACGGGGATTTAAATAAAATTATGTCCATTGCATACTATAGATAGAATTCATTTCTTACGGTAGAATCTAATAAGCAGGGAGTAGATTTCTATGATTTTGCATATTTTAGTTGGTTCAGGGCATAGCTAAGTGAAATTTCATAACATTTGGTTAGATTTAGATGCTACACAGATTAATGTTAGTGCATATTTGTGGAAATTTAGCCGATTTTTCTTGTTGCTGCATGTTCGTATCGTATCATTATTATCGTTCGTTCGTTCGTATCATTATAAGCGCATATTTTGTATATTTCGTTAAAATAGAGATTTATCTCTAAAACGTTTCATCTTTTCAGAGACGCTGTTAATTTGAGAGTGTTCATTATTTCGAAAGAGTTTGTCACAGTTTGCGTTAGTTTTTTTTTTTTTTTCTTTTTTCTACAGATGATAAAATATTTGTGCAAATGTAGGTTCTTGATATCATATATTTTTAACCAAGTAGAAGAAATGCAATAAGACTTTACTTCAATTAATTCTATCGCGAAGTAAGGTAGATTATATTACGTTTACACAAATATATTTTCATTCTAATCACGCTTCTCCTGAATTTTATCAAGAAAGGTTTACACCGGAAATGAATTATTGTTAATTTTAATTGCATATTAAAGTGCATATTTAAGAATTGTCAGGTCATAATGCGTATTTTTAGAAGCATATTTGAAGATCTCTTAGAACATAAAAGTCCTCTCCCTACTAATAAGTAATTGCGATAAGTAAAATCTTGGTAACGCAGAGTTAGTTATGCTAGTTATTAATATTTCCTTAATGTGAACTGTGAAACACATACACTACGGTTTCTCCACAGTGCCTCCTATCAGTTTCGCCTCCCCATCTGGCGGATATCACTCGAGGTCAGCGCTATCAGAGCGATATCGGGAGGTGCGTTGGCCACTTCAGCATCTGGCCTTTGCGAAACGCGCTTCACATTTCCTCGATCGACGGCCACAAACATATTTTCGGAGAAAAATTGAGACGGTTCCTCTTTAAAAGTGGACATGTAGGGCACTCCCGGGGTATTCGTCTTTTTCTTCCTCTGCCACTGCAACGCTCCACGGATTTTAATCTCGGAGCGCTCTCGCGCACTCATTATCCTAGCAGACTTTTGACACGAGGGGCACCCAGAAGGGGATAACTGGGGCAACTTGCTCCAGATCTCGACTTAATTGGACCGGCAGAGGTGCCTCAGGGCATCAACTGATGTCACTGCAGTGCCTCTAGCAAGAAGGTCCTAGGTTCGAGTCCCGACGATGGGCAGGATTTTCGACACTGGCTAGGTCGAATTCAGTTGCTGTCTGGAAGAGAATTTTGGCGGCCGGCTGCTCTGATTGGTAGCTTTCTGTGGTTTCTCAGATCAACACCATGCGAATGCCGGAGCAGTACCCTGCAAAACGGGCCACGGACCGCGCGCGCGCGCGCGAACTTTCCTACTCATCCTTTGACCTATTCTCACCCCTTACTTACACTAACATGTAGTACACTACCACACATTCCTGGAGATCGGTCGGGAGCTTAGAGCTTGTCGCGGCTGGGGCGATACCCCGCTGGAAGGAGATACCTGGATGGGGAAAACCACTAGCCGATGGTACGTCGGCGCCGGATCTCACCATCCAGCGGGTGAAGATCACAGCCACCTCCCGAGGAGAAAACCTGCGGTACACTTGACACGGACAAATGATGCGGACACTTGACGCGGACAAATGATCATTGCACTTGGCGGGCCCCTAATCACTAAAAATCAATCAATCGACTTAATTCGAGCTCCGAATTTATTTTTTCACTCAAGACATAGACAACATTTACTTCTAATTCAAATCAAGCGGTATTCGTTATTTCTGTTCATGAAGAGGTGAATTCCTTTCATATATTTGGAGGGGGACTTTTATTTGAAATAGGGTGCCCAGTGAATTAACTGCCCCAGGTGGGGATGGAAAAGGAGCTATAAAAAGCGAAGCAATATTCGAGCAGCTGGCAGAGCAGCTACAATTCTCATGCAGCATCAGGTCAACTTCGACCCAGAGATTTCGTAAATTGAATTTGCAGTCTCGAGTTTAGTTAATTAAGGTGATGTGTCTGGTCTCCAATTTTAGTTCACAGTTATTTCAATTTGCCATCTGTCGATTTGTACACGGGTTATCGAAATGAAACCAAGATTTTTGATGCAGAGTCATAGAATCATTTAGTTCGGTTTAAAAGGAATGTACGAAATCACACTACATGGTCTGACAGCGCTGTGTGTTGTTTCCATGCGAAGAAGCACATTGAATTGAATGCATTCACAACAGAGTACATATACATGAATAATGCACAACATGTACCTACATATCTACTGAGACTAAATTCCATTTCTGAAGGTGGAAGGTGTTACTGCAGGCTACATTTTTCGGCAAAGGAAAATGTGTATTGGAATGCGTATTATCACGAGATGCTCATATTATTATTGGACGACAAAGGTTCTTTGCTTTTGGATTTGCTTTGGACGAAGGAAGAAATGTGAAGCATGGCGCTCACAATGACACTATACTACAAACTCAAATCGGCCTAAAGATCAAGTGGCGTTGCAAGCGGTCAAAGAGGGTTGGGCTGCACAGAGCCCGCCCTCGAAAGGAATAGGTGCAATGATCTACTGTGATGTTCCTGCTGATAGATGCTCTTCGCTGGGGCAATATCTTCGAGAGTCAAGGTGAGTAAGTGTTGCGGATATAACACCCATGACCCTCTTACTTTCTGTTTGTTCATATGCTCCAACAAATAAATCACTACTAAGAAAAAGAGTCGCACTTTCTGTAATCAAGCATTATTTATATTAATTGAAGGGAGAGGGGCAAGATAGTGATAATTAGACATCGGATGTTTGGGCACTAAAAAATCGTCTTTTAGGCGCCTAAAAAGGCACTGAAAAAGTCAAGAAAAAGGAAAAAAAGGCACTGTCATAAGTTACATACACAATAAAATGGAAAAATTGTAATTTTTGTCTATATTATTTTATAAACTTAAACGCACAAAATCAGTTCCTATATTTTAATGTAAAACTAGATTTACATATTTGCAACTCTTTTACATTTTATTCTTAATAGTTTTCATTAACCAGTAATATTTACATATTACCAGTAACTTTTCAAGGATCACAATTTCAAATTTGCGACGACTGGGAGACAAAATCAGTTTGAATGCGGAGAAGGATATCTGAACGATGTGGCTGGCATATATTTTAGCAGTCCAACACTAGCAACACTGAAACCTTCTGGGACTTTATATTTATTTCCACTTACAATTTCGGCTCCCTCGGTGTATTGTCAATCGTCCATGTTCTCAGATCATGGCTGATATTTATGAAATAGGGAAATAGAGAAAATCAGTTGATATACTTTCAGAAATTCTCTCGTAATTTTAAATTGCGTAAATTGACGTAAATTTACGTAAGACGTAAATTGAAGGTTCCGTAATGAATGGTCACGTTGGACCATCGCCGATTATCCGATATCTTAGCATTGTATATAAATATAATAAATAAAAGGCAAAAAAGTCCTAAAAAACGTATTTATGCAAAAAATAAGCATTTGTGCTAAAATAAGCAAAAATAAGCATTATAAAACTTCGTCATATGTCATCATTTGATATGATTCGTGGACATATATTATCAGCCTTTAAATAAGTTCTCTAGAAAAAAATAGGCATTTCCCTAAACATCCGATGTCTAGTGATAATCTTTATTTTTGTGATTTATGTAAGCCAGAGGAACAGACTTTATGCATATCCTGATATTTCCCAGATTATGCATGTACATTTCGTGGTGCTTTCTGTAATGTTTTGTAGTTTATAAGCACGTTGCAATTATAATGAATTTGGGGACATTATAACACTTCTATTTTACATGTATGAAATGATAGTCATCAATGCCCCAATCCCTTCAATTATGAATGTTTTTTAGTTATACTTATTGCCAGCGTGCAACTGTCTTGTATATAGAGAGTATTAATTTTAGTAACTGTCGCAATGCATGTGTGAAACTTTTTAAGTTCTATTTATGTTGCGTGTGCGAACGCAAATCCAATGTAATACACGAGCAGAAGAATTTAATTCATAGTTAGATTTTCAATATCATCATTATAGAATACTACACTTCGGTACACCACAATGTTCCAAAGGCAGGGTGCGATAGACAGTTGCAGAAGTATTATTTTCTCCATGTCAGGAATAGAATTAATCTTATAATCCTGTTACTTGCGTAATGACGTTCCAAACCTTTTTGGCGTTGAACGTGGAGTAATTTTCCTCGAATATTGTCAGTCATACGTTAAGACAACCGTATGTTATTGTCTTTTATCCCTATCGGCCAGGGGCTCAGGGCCGTTAGTATCCGGGGTTCCCAAACGGTCAGTTGTCTAGGGATCCGCCGCGTTGTCTCAAGCTGCTTAACTTTCCTGACTGCGTGGACTTTGATAAAAAAGTTCGGCAACCAGCGCAGGCGTCCGAATTATGTCCAGTATTTGCATATCTTTACTCTGAAGTATTCAAATTAAGGAATCTAAATGACAGAAAGTTGACACCAAAATGTTCTCGAGAGCATAATTAGGATTCATCCACATAGTGTTGCTTAAGGGAAAAGTATTTCTTTCATTATTCATTCACATTGTCTGGCAAAACGCTCTAGAGAGCATTATTAGGATTCATTCACATTGTGTTGCTTAAGCGAAAGGTATTCGTTTCATTATTCATTCTTCAATTGACCCCTTCGGAAGTTTTGAATGCCCACTCTGGAGAAAATAGAAAATCTGTACCCAGTTCAAAGGAAGTTACGATACATACCTAGACGTCACCGAGTCATTTTCAGCGTGCGCTTACAATCGCCAGTTATTAGTAAAATCTATTGAGGGAGTTTAATTTATTTGTAGAATAGTTTCTATTGCTCTCGTATCCTTGTGTCTGGTAGTTTAGAACTGAAAAAATCTTAGTAAATTATAAATATTTGTTGAGGCAATGACAGCTGAATTTATGTGAAAAAATACAATGTTTGACCACTATAGCGAGTAGAATCGACGCTGGTTCATTAAAATTCAAAGGTTTTGACGGTTGGCCATCTCATGTTTTTGGATTTTTTTTTCAGAAAAATACAAAGAGGGTTTTTTCAAAAAAAATTATTTCTAGGTTCTTGAATTTTTGGCCGAAGAAAAAATCATTATCCCAGCAATTTACTACTTATGAATTACGAAAACAAAAAGCATTGCATTGGGTATAAAGTTGTACATATTTAAAACTGTTTTTAAAAAGCAAAATAAAAATATAAAACCTCGAAGAAATAAAAATAGATTATTTGCAGTGTTTTGGGATGTATGTAATTTTCATTTATGCTATTAATTATTTTGACATAAATTACGTCATTACGTAGAAGAAGTAATGATGTATAACACAGAATTACTTATTCACGATTAGTTATTAAAGAGAAAACTCCAGTACCTGCACTTTCTGAGATCCGAAGTTTGAATCGGAGAAGGAAAGAAGTCATCTTGTGTCACGTAACACACGAAACTCATTAAATAAATAAATAAATAAATAAATAAATAAATAAAACGACCAAACACTACAGCACTATCACAACTAAAAGCGAACACGACGAAAGCCAGCACCAGAATGCCTGATGCAAAACACAGCGATGTATACACGAGGGGATATTACGCCTGCTACGTGTAAGCTGGTGTAACGTTATCGCCAAGCTCGGTTTCCCGCACGCACATTACCTCGTCACGCGTCGCGCGTCGCTTCCTCCGCCGCCGCCGCCGGCGCCGCCGGCGCTTCCTCGCGGGTGTGGCTCGCGCTCGACCCGCCGCGCCCTCGCGCGTCCCCGCGGCCCCGGCGGGCGGCGCGGCCCGTGCGCGTGGGCGCGGGGCCCCGCGGGGGCGAGGGCGCGGGGCGGCGGGGCGCAGAGCGCGGGCGCCCGCGGCGCCGACCAGCAGCTGCCCATGCGCGCCCGCCGGTGGCCGCCCCGCCCCTGGGCGCTCGCCCTCCGAGTCGACGCCGCCCTTATCGCCCGCGGCCGCCGCCCGCCGATGAGCACCCCGCAGATAACGCGGAAGCAGGTGGCGCTTGGCGGGGGCGGGGGAGATGGTGTTGGGGACGGTATCGTGTCCGGATGCACGGCTAGCGGGGGCAGGGGCGCGAGCGGCGGTACAGGCGGTGGCTGCAGAGGACGCGGATGCGGGGGTACGGGTGAGGGTTCTGGGGACGGTAACGTGGCCAGGCGCACGGTTGGCGTAGGGGCGGGAGCGTTTATGTTGTGGACGGTATCGTGTCCGGATGCACGGCTAGAGGGGACAGGGGCGCGAGCGACGGTAAGGGCGGGGGCTGCAGCGGACGCGGATGCGGGGGTACGGGTGAGGGTTGTGGGGACAGTAACGTGGCCAGGCGCACGGTTGGCGGTAGTAGGGGCGGGGGCGTTGATGTTGTGGACGGTATCGTGTCCGGACGCATGGCTAGCAGGGGAAGGGGCGGGGCGGTGGTACAAGCGATGGTTGCAGCGGTGGCGGGGCCAAGGGTGAGCTGGAGACGGTAACGTGGTCAGGCACTTTTCTGGGGGGAGCAAGGGTGGTGGGGAAGGCGATGGCTGCAGCGGGGGCGGAGGCAAAAAGTGAGGGTGCTGGGGACGGTATCGTGGCCGAATGTATGGCTAGGTAGGTCAGGGGCGGGAGCAGCTGTACAGGCGATGGCTGCAGCGGCGGCGGAGGCGGGGACGAGGCTGATGGTGCTGGGGACAGTAGCATTGTAGGCGGGGGCAGGGGCAGGGGTAGGGGCGGCGGTACAGGCGATGGCTGCAGCGGTGGCGGGGGCCAGGGTGGGGGGGTTGGGGACGATATCGTGGCCGGATGTATGGCTAGCTAGGTCAGGGACAGGAGCAGCGGTACAGGGATGGCTGCAGAGGCAGCGCAGCCGGGGACAAGGCTGATGGTGCAAGCTAGGGCTGCAGCGGAGAGGTGGCGGGAGAGGGAGGGAGTTCCGCAGCCGAGGCGACAGCGGAAGTGGTTCCCAGGATGGCGGCGACCGTTGATGTTGGCAATCAATGAAGACAGGAGAGAGTCTGTGGTGAGCTGTTACGATGCCGTGAATGTGGGAGTGTCAACCACGGAACAAGTGAAGAGGCCCAACACAGGGAGATGGGGAAGGGAAAAAGTGCGGGTGGCAGCAGTCGTAGGGCGCTGCAATTGGAGCAGAAGAGGTGGCGGAGACGGGACAGTTGTGGAGAAAGTGAAGCTGCGAAAGTGAAAAGTATCGCGGGAAGTGGAAAAGGTGAATGGATGCCGCCTCCTTTCACCTTGTTTCTAAGAACGAAAAGTCACGTACTTCCTTTTTATTGTGTTTTTGATTTAGTGATCAACGAATTTGAGCGAAGGATGCCGATTCAGCACGTCGAAAGATAACACGTAGACACGTGATATTCCTCGAATTCAATTCATGAATTGCATGAATAAATGCCAGCCGATTACAGAACAAAAATAAACAATTATTTATCGCATTAAGCAAGAACACATAATTTCCATTATTCATGCCTGCATGTATTCAATACACCGGGTACAATAACAAGTTTTATAAGAGTGCCATGTTAGGGTGTGAACTCGTTCATTATGACGCATACAATGTCACTAGACGGAGATACGAGAGGAGACACTTTCGAGCACCCTTCACTTCCCCTACATATCACATGTGTGTAAACTGCTTCACTGTACTGAACGGGTGTGAGTCAGGAGGAGAGTGTCGATTCCCAAAATGAGCGATTCCAACCTTCGACTAGTGAAATCCCAACGATCCTTGGGACGTACTCATTTCAAGTGCGCAGGTTAGATATACTATTTTGAAAATAATATTATTTATGTTACAATTGAAACCATAGTTACAATTTTCATGTGAATTCTTTCTCTTACTCTCTCTATCTCTCTTTGTCTCTTTCATTCTCCATTACACATATATTTTTTCTCTGCACTACTTTCTCTCATAACGCGCGAAAACACACAAAGAAAATGAACACATTTTTTTCAGCACGGTTATTTATGTATCTCTCTTTTGTGTTGATACACAACTAGATAAGATAATTATAACAAGTGGGTGTGCACAGAGCCGGACTTCAAGATATAGAGTCGGCCTTCAAGACCCAGGGTGCCTAGTCAAGTTAACAGTGTGGCTCCTCTTTTTAGTGATTGAACAAAAAATGGACAAAATATTTAATATTTAACATAATTTAAAATAATTAGACATACGTTTTTTTAATTAAGGTTTTTAAACTTTTTTTCTTGCACCTCGGGGTGGCGCATGGAGAGCGTGCTGGCTTGCTGTGAGGCGGCCCCGGGTTCCATGCCCGGTCGGGAAGAAACTGAAGCTGTACCTTTCTAATACAAAATCCTAGAAGATTCTAATACTAAGTGACGAAGAAGAAGCTCAAACAGGACAAGCTACGTATGGTGATGTGAGTGCGCCATGATCGCCACATGTCCCCCTTAGGCGTGAATAATAAATGAAAGTCCAGTCCCGGGAATACCACTAGCTGGCAAAAGTCGGATTAATCCAACCCTAAAATGCAAAAAATACGTATATTTTTTCCTCAAATACATGAATATATTACTATTTCAAATTCTCATCTCTCAAATTAGAACATTCTCTCGGTATAATAATACATCATGAAAATCAATTATAATTTAACAAAAGGTTTTTATTTTTAAAGTTAAAATACACATTAGTAAATATTTTAAAATAAACCACAAAACTCAAAAACAAGCGATATAAAATGTAATGTATTTAATTTTAAAACACACAATGTAATTGAAATTTTTTTAAAGAAACGTTTTATTTAAATAAATCAACATGCTACGAAACATTTGCCTGTTGTAGTTAACTACAACCTGATGCAAAGGTAAATAATAGTTCTATATCTGGAAGAAACGAAGAACGAGGCGGAATGTAGGAAACTTCCTATGAATCCGTGTTTTTTTTCTGTAAGTTATCCTCATTCTTTTTAATCTACACAGTTTTGTGTTCGCCTAAAACATACTTCCTAAAAGTTATCATAATGATGCTAATAATAATCGTATGTTATCATAATAAGTTATTCAGTTAGTACACGAGCGTTTTGCTTTGAATTTTTAAGTAAAATTGTTAAAATCCGTAGATTAAAAACATGCTAATAAAAATTGCTGATTTATTTAAATAAAGTTAAAGAAATGTCCGGGGTCGTTGAACAACTATGTTAACAGAAATTGTTAGTTTTTACCTCTTCCCATTCGTACTTCGTGACAAAAATCTTTTTCCTTTTCAATTGCACGTACAATCGAACTTTGAAGACTATTTTTTTAAATAATTAATTTATTATAAAATTGTACCAAACTATTTTAATTGTTTTTGAATAATTCTTTGTGTGTGTGTGTGTGTGTGTGTGTGTGTGTGTGTGTGTGTGTGTGTGTGTGTGTTCCACTTTTTGGAAAACCAATTTATTTACCTTTGTTCAGCAGCGTTTTTACTACTATAGGCCAGTGGTTTGTGATGTAATTCTGTTTTATAATTCCCACTTTTTTATATTTATTCCACTAATCCAAATATTTGAAAATATGAATTAAATAAATAATTTTATAAAGTTAACTAACAACTAACAACATAGTTAAAAATTCCTTTCCATATTTATGAACTAAATATATTTCTATTCGAATCTGTCGTGCCCCTACTGTACCTTTGTCGTTGTCACCTGGGACCCCCTTTGTCGTTGGGCCTTTTGGCAACTGCCTAGTTTGCATAGGCAGAAATACGTCCTTGGAAACGCGTATTTGCCACTTTAATTGCTGATTTCAAAATTTTGAATTCCACGCTTAGTAATTCATTGTCTGAAAAAGAGACAACTGGCCCAAAAAGCTCGCGAACTCTTGGCAATGTCGATGAGGAAGGCGCCAGAGATATGAGGACCATAACGTGAGTGTGAACAGTTGCGAGAACATCTAATTTTACTAGCATTTTCTACAGAGCTAATGATATGACATCCATTTTCTGAGTAAACGGTATTTAAACTAAACTCTCGGAAAGGGAACGATGATTTTTAAGGTGGCAGCGCTGTTGATAAAGCGATATTGTTGAATAGCTTTACAAGTTGATATGGCAGCCACTAAGCCAAGATTGCCCAACTGGCGGCCCGCGGTGCCATTTATTGTGGCCCGCGAAATGTTATAAGTCAAAAGTGCAAGGTTCTTGCATCCATGTCGGGGGAGAACTTTGCGCGTCTAGTGCACGCGTCCTGTCAGGGACAACACCTTCTTAATGTAAAAATTGGTTGTTTAGATTTAAGTTTTTTTTCTAGTAAATTCAGAAATCAAAATCACCCCAATGTGTCTCCCTCGTTATGCATGGTGTGACCTTATATTACGTATGGTTCCATTCCCCCCTCCCATTTCAGAGCAGCCGGGCAAACTGCAGATATGCACAATACGGGGAGTCAGGTGTGGACAATATGGGGAGTCAGCTGTAGACAATATGGGGAGTCAGGTGTTAACAATATGGGGAGTCAGGTGTGGATCGCCCGAGAACTGTAAATATGGCCCGCAACCATATCAAAGGTTGTAATTGTAGCCCTTGAGGCCTTGCAAGTTGGACATCCCTGCACTAAGAGAATCGCGTGTGCGCCAGTGAAGGAGCGCTGCGTATTGCAACATGCGCCGACGAAAAGACCTGTTTGCGCACCTGTGCGCCGGCCCGCGCCGTGCCCCACCCACCTCGTCACCCATCCCCACCGCGCCACGCCATGTCCCTCCCCACCCTCTGCCATTATCACCTCGGGACGGAGAGGAGGAAGAATGAGTTATCGGTGGAACCAGGCGGCGCGACCGCTTATCGCGCTTCGCCGAAGGAACGCATCGGGCTGGCGATACGCGTCCTCAACGCGAACGTCGGGACAGAGATCGTTTTTAGACTCGCGCCTCTTTTAGGGATTTTTTTTTTCGGAAGACGAATAATGGTTACGTTGCTTTGTGACTCACGATTCTCGTCTTTCAATGTTCATGGAACATACCAATGATTCAGTAGCTCCAATTTACAAATGTACTGTTTATTGACAAAGTTGACAAATTTACATTAAAGAGAGCAAGTACAAAATCATTAACCAGCAAATGGTACAGGGAATGAAAAGAAATTTTAAAAAAGGACAAAAGTCATGATCAGGAAAAATGTAAAGAACCTGCAATAACCGGCGCATGAAATTTCTAGAAATCTGTTAAATATAATGCATCTAATGATCCTAGATAATTTTTCCTTGTAGTAAGTTCTTCGCGTAGCCAATGCATTGAGCAAAGGAAAAGTGAGTAACTTTCCTCGTTTTTATTTGTAGATAACATGCATATTGAGAGATTAATGAAGACTTCAATTATATTTTCCAATCGGCATCACTCATACCCTAATTAGGGCAACATTTTCTCAATCGGCATATCACATACCATGATTAAGTCTATGAGAGAATATGATATTTTTGCACAAATCTATACGCAAGGTGTTCTATACACCAGAATTTATCTCATGTGAGATGAATTTATTTTTTAAACCACTTCACTCTGTTTTTTTCTGATGATAAGGCTAGGCAATGCAAACACATTTGATACAGTATAAATATTACGCTTATGTATGGAACGAATGGCCGTTCTACATCTCCATCTGCAAAGAATCATTGCTCGAGGGTCAGAGTGTACGCAACTGAACCATTGCAGTGTGTTTAATAATAAAACGATCGCCGACCTTCGGAAACGTATCTTTAGACTTTCGCTCGTACCTCGACGTGTGGACGGGCGACGTCGCTGTTTATGGATCACTTGGGTGGCGGGGCGTCGCGGCGAATGCGTCTTGTGCGTCAGAGACGGGCGGCACCGCCCCCTCCTGTGATCCCCTGCGCCCTCCCCGGCCACGCAACGCTGGGCGCGAAGCCATCGCGCCGGTGCCCGAGCAGTGACCCCTGCGGGACGCCGCAACAATTAGATACAATGTTGCTTCGGGCCACGCCCCCTGCGCGATAACGACCTCCGACGACTCCAGCCGACCTGCGAGCTGCGACCGGATATCGATTCCCTCTAGTTAGCTCATTACTGCAATATTATACTTGTTTAATTGTAAATTTGTAAATTGTTCATTCTGAATAAAGTTTAACCGAGAGAGATGGTTCAGGGCATCAACTGATGTCACTGCAGCCCCTCTGTCTGGGAGGCCCTAGGTTCGAGTCCCGACGGTGGCAGGATTTTTGACACTAGCTTGTTAGCTAGGTGGAATTCCGCAAAGGCTATTGACCACTTTGGGCCACCTAACTGCTGTGCTTCATCGGTCTTCTAGCCTCTAGAGCCTAGCGCTTGGAAACAAAAAGTATATTCTTTTACTCAGAGATTGGGATCTCTAAACGCGTTAAACTTCCATAATGGCCGCTCTGAAGTAAGTAACCTTTCTTTTTTCTTTTAAATTCCCTTGCGATAACCCAACAACTATCTTTACTTCATACAATCTCAATTTAGTCAATTTAGGTAAATGTCCCATCTGTCACACTGTAATACGGACTGTTTGAACGGAAGAAAATAAAGTCTAATGGAATGTCCAATTCTGACAAGATAATTTGGAACATTAAATAACTTTTTAGTATCCTTCGCATGTCAAATTAAACAGCGGTGATTCACCAATTGTGTTTTGAGTTCTCCCGCTCCACATGCAGGCAATTTAAACTAATCCTTCTCGCCACGGGCAGTGCAAATGACATGGCAAATTTTTTGGGGCCTAAGTTTTAGAAAAGTGGACCTCTGACCACTCTATGGTATTTCAGAGGAATTTAATACACCAAAAATAATTATGTCAATTGTTCATTCAACATACTGGGAACTAGCACACACTTCGTCATTCCTATCAAGTACAATGGATTGTATTACAGTTTTGACAAACGAGCACCTCTGGTTTTACACGGCTACAAAACTATCACAAAGGAAATTCATGGTTTCCAAACTTTATTTGCAATGTGTCCTGAAGGCCTGTCTCATAACCCGGTTTAACAAACAGTGCTCTGCATTAGGGCTGCTTAAATGGACAGTTCACTTCGCTAGTCCTGGCCCATCGCTTAACAGTGGACGAAGGATGTGTTATTAGGCCAGCAGGGGAGAGGTGGGAAGAGTAGGCGTTCGGTCTCGATCCACTCTAGCCTAGTGAAAGACGAGTGTCACGCGGACCACTCCAGCGGGCAACCGCGGGTAGTGCAGCTCCAGTTCTTGCATTTGAGCAACCGTGGTCAGGTATAGCATCGCCTTCTTCCCAACGATGAGCAGTGGAAGGAGAGTGCGGGGGGAGGAGGGCGAAGCTGAACCACGTGACTGTCGAGCCGCGAGAAAACCTGGCAGGCCAATCAGAATATCTGTGGGCATCTTCGGAATACACGAGCCGCCCAATCACCGAAGATAAAACTGTCTCGTATCCCTAGATTATGTAGGTCCTTTAGAGACTGTTAACGGCCGCGTCCTACATGTGCTTTTATACTGCTCTGAATTCGAGTCTTCGCCGCCTCCTCGCTAGTTCCCCCCCCCCCCTCATCCACCCCCGCCACCTCTTGAAAGAGCCGGCGGCAGCGCGCTCTGTTCCCGACAGCTGCTTTGTCCCCTCGCGGCTCCAACTGTTGCTCTGTAACTCAGACCCAAAGCGCCTTCGGAGAGGTTCGTTAGAGAAGGACTTGTAGAGGCGCCGCGAGTTCAGTCACGACTAAGGGATTGGTTTGCCCAACTCCTCTGTCCCTTGTCGCAAACTTTAAATAGAAGAGATGAACTGTGAATTGTTTCCAAGAAGAATACGGACAATAAATGGAATCTCAGTTCTCGAGAACGTTCAAAATTTGAAACTTCATTCGTATTTTTAACGAGAAAATACGTTTCATTAAAGTATATTATTCCCAACTTGCTTATGTAACAAAACGCAGCAATTATAGATCTTAAGAAAAATCTTGCATTTTCTGGTAACTTAATTGGATAATGACTGCAAAGTCAAGTCCAATTCAACTTTTATTTCTATCTTGTTTTCAAATCCATCTCGGATTGCTGGCAAAAGAATATTCCAGCCAGTCGGAATCACGCCATTGAAAAACTTAACCTCGGCAATGTTAAAGAATGATAAAACCTATCTGTAAGTTTCTCTTTGCTTGAATGTCGTCTTCCTGCTAACCTCTTCATTCATATCATTTCAGCAATGACCTCAATTCCATCGATGCAAAAGGAGCATTTTGCTGACAGCGGATTTTGTTATATGGTTTACAAACATGATTGCACATGCAAGCGCTGTCCAGTGACCCGAGCGAATCTGCAGCGCGGGCGGGGCTGGGGATCCCATCACGCAGGGAAAGGCACGCGCGTGGACTGCGCGTGGCAGCCACGGTCAAGGACACAGGAGACGTTCCTGGCTTCGTTTGGAGCCCAAAATTGCCTGCTTATTCAAGTTCCTTCTCCTGCTTATTCAGAAATTAAATGAAATTTGCAACTCGGTACCAGATGAGTTAGCTCAAAGCAGGAACTGTTGCCACAACAGCGACATTGATCTAGGAGGTCCTAGAAGTCAAGTCTCGGTGATGGCAGATTTTACACACTATACTTGGGTTTTTCTAACGTGGCGGATGACGGAAGGAGCTTCAAGATGGAATTCGGCACGACTTTTTGAGTCATTCTCAGTCCTGCCGCTAGAGTCGCTTGATCTGCAGCACTGCTTGATGCGGTCGCGACCATGCGACGTCTTGCGGTAGGACCAAGAAAGACGCAAAAAGTCGTGCCGAATTCCATATTCAAGATACTATCTTCAGCCACCACGTTAGTAAAACCCAAGTATAGTTAAGAAGCTACGTCTAATTCAACCGTTGTCTGGGGAGAATTCTAGTGATCGGCTTCTCGGATTGGAAGTTTTCCGTCATTTCCCCGATCATTACCAGGCGAATGTCGGAGTAGTATTCTAACAAACGAACCACTCGCCACTAGCTATCTTTCCTTCCTCATTCTTGTCCCCTCCTCTCCCATTACACACAGACACACACACACACACACACACACACACACACACACACACACACACACACTGCACTAGTCCGCAATCACACATGTCAGGAGACAAGTCTGGGGCTCAAGAGTTTGTCCAGGCTAGGGCGATGCCCTGCTGGTGGTAGATAGTACTTGGAAAGGGAAGCCCCCGCAAGCCGACATGTAGTTCTGTGCCGGATCTCACGTTGTAGTGGGAGAGAAACACCGCCAACTCCCGTAAAATAACATGCACTTCACTTACGGTGGTATTGATCCGGAAACCACAATCAATAAATAGGCCAATGGTTAAAGACTTTAATAGTTGAAATTGTTGAACATAATATACATGAGATGCACAAATGTCTATACTACGCGAGGCATTACACGAGACTTCCCGAGCATCCCGTGCAACGATAGTGTCGTATCTTCCCAGAAACGTAGTACAGTCGACTCCGGTTATAGTGAATTCGCATATACTGAACCCTCGGTTATAGTGAACTTATATCACCCGTCCCGTTTCACTTACAGTACAAACAGGCATAACAAGATTCGGTTATAGTGAACCTGAATCTCGGCTATAGTGAACGTAGAAAATAAATCCTGTAAATTAATTGGACCTCTTATATCATTAGGCGATTAAAAGAGCCTTCGGAGAGTGGGATGGTGTTCCAACAGTGCAAGAGGCACTGAAAGGCGTCATGATTGCATTACGATACTTAGAGGCAGAGAACAATGCAGAATCAATTACGGAGAGAGCACGAACTCTGGAGAAGGATCTAATGAAAAATGTACGAAGCAAACAATTTAAAAAATTGAGTTTTTTTCCATACAAATAAAGATATTTAAATTTTCATTTCGTGCTGTTAATGAATTTTGCGATATATAAATAAAATCAATCATTGTGGAGGAATTCCATTTAATTTTGACATCATCGGATATAGTGAATCTCTGATATAGTGAACCAAAGATGTTAGTTCCAAGAAATTCACTATAACCGGTGTTGACTGTACAATGTATAAAACCCGATGTTAAGTTTTCGTCGAGTGGCTGAGCACATTTGTATACATGAATGAACCGTTGAAGGTCGGAATCGCGACGTGGCCCTTTCGGTGGAAAAATAGGGAAAGGCCGAATGAAAAAGAGTGTATCCAACGAAAAACTATCCGACAAAATCGGATATTTACAGAAGAATATTTTTTGCTTATATAAGATATGCACATGCTTGAAATCGTATTTTTAAGCCCTATACGCCTAGTCAAATCCTAGAAAATGATTCCAACTAAAAATTCAAAACTGATCTTTTATATTGAGGATAAAATAGGACACTGGGTGAATATAAAATATGATGTATCTAGATATCCCCGGACTTTTCCATCGATTGTGTATACATTACCCTATCTTTCACGACTTAGAAGATAAACGCGATATCACGACTAAGTTGACTCACCTATATAGTTTGTGAGATTGAGGCACAACATCTTTATATTATATTCAACAATTCAATCTTTCAACGTTGGTGTAAATCCCATGAAATTTTCCAAATAAATAAGTCAAGAAAAACTGAGTTTGTATGCATTCTTTACGCTCCACACTTAGTCGAAAAGTTTGTGAGGGACTGCAGGCGCCGGCTGCGCGAGACCTCCGCCCCACCCTTCTCGCAGCTCGCCCCTCCCATCCCCTCCTCGGCCCCCTGCTCCGCCCCCCGCCGGCCAGGGGTCACCGCTGCCAGGGGCCGATTGCGTTCTCCTTTTGGCCTTTGCGCAATGACCGTTGGATTGTTCATTGGCTGCGACGGGGCACGAATAAAGAATAGAGAGCGAATGCAAGTGAAGGAGAATATTGGATGGAATGTTTCTTCTCTTATTGGTGACTGACTTCTTATCAGTCACTAATTGCATTCCTATGTGGGTACAACACTACACTAATTACAAATCTGTAATATAACTGAATAAAAAATCAGTTGAATAAAAGTTATCTAGGAAAAATTATGGATGTCTTCACTTGAAATCATACTCATGATCTACATCAGTAAATAATCGTAGCTGAACTTCAAGTCAATAACTGCGCTTTATTATGTCAGAAGTAAAGTGATAGAAATCGTACACAGAGGCAACGGTTACAATACAAAAGAATAATGGTGAATTGTACTGTAGTATCCTATTGTAATGGAAAAACAAAGTAGTTCTTAAGAAAATTGAGAGCAGGAAAAGGTTACGCGGCTCTAATAATCTAAATGGACAGAATGACACATTAAATCGATTTCGAATTTCGAAATTGGTCTGAAAGAAATACAACTAAGATAACTCCCTTCGAAGATAGCAATAAATGTAATAAAAAGGGGGATAAATGGAAAGAATGTCAGAGAACTTGATCAACAAACATTATTTTAAAAAATGAAACAAATATGAGTAACTGTAGTAGAGAACAAAACACGGACTATAAAATAGCTCCAACTAGTGAAATAATATTGCACGGAAAATATATACAACGGTTCAGCCTACTTCAATCATTTTATGCAACATTCAATTGCATTTGAAATAAAATGAAGTTACTAGATCCATATCCAGATATCTCTTAACTCTTTAACATTGTTATGTTCAGCAAGTGGCCATTACCGTATGTGATTTCCTGAACGAGGTTACCCACAAGTTGGATTTCCCGTACACAACCTGGCGTAGGATACGGAAGGAAATGCCTCCACAGACTCGGAGATTGCACGCCAATAAACCTGTTTTAAACAATTGTACAAATCATGCGTAAAAATCAAAACATGTAGAGATGCGATTTTCATCTAGAATGACAAGACCATGAAAACTTTTCTAGGGCTAATCCAGCCGACATTGCTTACAAATCTGTAATATAACTGAATAAAAAATCAGTTGAATAAAAGTTATCTAGGAAAAATTATGGATGTCTTCACTTGAAATCATACTCATGATCTACATCAGTAAATAATCGTAGCTGAACTTCACCCTTTACGTCTCGATGGGACGCATATTCGACCATAGACCACTCGACTATTAGACACCAACACACTTGCGGACTCCTCTGATCCGGGGTCATCAGATCGCGAGGCCCTCTGCGACAACACATACTGAGAGATAAGGAACCAACAGCCACATCCAAGGCGAGGCTCGAACCCGCGACCTTTCAGACCGACGGGCTGGGCCAGTACACGCTCTTAGCCACCTCAGACATCCAGGTCGGCACCGTGATAACTATTAGGATAATGCGATTTGTTGCTACCAGACACTAGAAGTTCTTTACAAAGGAAACCATCTTTGTTTATGAGCATTCCCACGCACATTCATATTAATAAGACCCACACAAATGCTTATTTCACAAAAGATCACAGACCATTTTTTAATTACAACAAATGAGCAAGGAAGGAATAAAAAACTGTATTATGAATTTTCCTTTCGTTTTTTTACGAGAACAAAAAAGCTCCACAGAGTTCTGCGAAGTATAAACCCTTCGCCCCCAATTCGATGCGTCATCTTTGGAACTGCCATTATGATTCTGGGAAGTCTTGAACAAGGATTCTCGATTCTACGAGATCCGCCCGCCTAAGGTGCCGTTGCAACAGGGTAGCAGATGAGGCGCAGAAAGTAGTGGAAACTGACACTCCGCCATGTGGCGCCATCTACATTTTCTCGCGTCTGTAAATTAATTGAAATGTCTGCAATAATTAATGAGATTGTCATGTGTAATTCATCAGCATAGTGCATTCATCATTAACCCATTCCAATTACTTTTTCGTTATTTCATTTCCGCCACGAGTTATTTATTCCAAATTGCCATCATGCAGATCAAATATAACATGGTTTGACATTAGGTGAATGCCCAAAATTAGCAATTTCATTCGTTGTTTAATGATTTAATACTACACATCACTTTTTTTCTGTTACAGCTAATTCTGTGATGAAAAAGTGTTTGCTTATTACCGCACGTCGTTTTATTATATAAAAAAGGACAAATTACGAAATTGTTAAAGGATCATTTTCTAATTTCATACGTGAGTACAGAATATACTTTCCAATTAAAAATGATACACGATATATTTTTTATTTGAATAAGTGAATTCAGAATTAAATATTTATGTAATGTATAAAAATGTATATAAATTTTCTTATTAGTAATTTTTATAGTCAATAAAATACATAATTTCTTCATAAATTCCGTAATGTTTTGTTTTTGCAAATATTACATTAATTTCATCCAATCTGCTAATTGTTCAAGCTGACTGAATCGATTCGCATTCTTTGGGTCTCCTTTTCCCATGCTAGAAAGAAGAGTCTGGCATTTTACGTATGGCTACGGCCAAGTCACCGAGAAAGACCTGTCAAGCGACGAAGTCTATTACAATCATCATTAATAAAACGAGAAAAAATTTTGCAAGAGGTGACTGACCAATACTATTCTAATTAATCAACTACCAAACTAAGATATAATTAGTTGTAGAATAGAATGTTGAATAGTGTAGAATAGTTGAATGTTAGTACTAGAATAGACGCAAATATTTATTTTAAAAAAATTAATTATTTAGAGAGAGCGCATCCTTACTGAATACTTGGGAACGAAGGAAAAGAAGAAAAAGAGAAGAAAAGAATGGGGGAGTAAACGTCGTCGCAGAGTTATTGGCTCCCCTGCGACGCCCCCGCGCTTTTATTGAGTACGCCAGAACGCGCCCTCCCTTGCCAATGACAACGCCAGGGCCCCCTGGGAATTCCTGCGCGGGCGCTGGAGGGCGCCTCGCCCCTCCGTCTTCATTATTTCTCGCCCCCACGCAAGGGCCCTTCTTTCGTTTTCAGCACTCCATTCTAGAAATTAATTTTTCGTAATACAGTAATTTACTATCGAATTCTTTATATCATGTTAGGATTTTGACAATAAACTTTAAATTCCAAAATTATTTTAAGACAGCAGAATTTTTGTATACAAATTATCACCGACATTTCATTCCAATGACTTCTTCAGATTCTAAACTAAGATAATATACATTTAGATGTGTTAAATGCGTTTTAGTTAACATTGACCACATTTACACATATTTACGTAAAAATTTCTTCAACATTTTTCATTCTCCTTACTAGTCGTGATTTCAAGTATATTTTCCCAACAACTATTTTCTTCTCAATATTTAGGTAATTTTATGTCAATGTGGACAATAACACATCTAAAAATATATTATCTCAACTTAAAAACTAGAATCTGAAGAAGACATTGGAATGAAATGTCGAAGCGTTGTAAAAAAAATGTTACGTATTCTGCAATGAAATAATGGTGAAATGTGTTAATTTGTGAATAAACATTCTGTTGTCTTAAAATAACTTCAGGATTCAAAGTTTTTAGTTTTATCGATCAGCAAAAGACGGGTATATTGATATCGATATTTATTATCGCATCGAATTGATATCGATATTTATTATCGCATCGAATCAACAATCGCAACACGACTCCATGACGAGTAGACGCAGTGTGATTGGAGCTGCTCCACTTGAGCCGCACTCCTGCTGCGCCGCGCCGGGCGCCGCGTGGGCAGGGAGTGTGGCGCGCCCGGCGGCGAGGAGTGGCACTACCTCCGCCGGCGCTCCCGACCCGCGACAGGTGGGGGCGGCGCGCGACGGCTGGCGGAAATTGGCCCCGGGCGGGCGTCGCTCCTTCCCTCGGCCCCTGGCCCAATCGCCCCCGTCCCCACCCCGCCCCCGACAGGCGGCGCGGCGGCAGGTGCTGCGCAGGAAATGAAAATAAGCGGCCGGCGAAGATAAGCGGCGCGATCGGCAGCAAACGCGACGCGCGGTCCGGAAGGGCGCGCGACAGGCGTGGGGGCGCGATCGGGGACGGAGGTCGGGGTCGGGGGGCGTGGTCGGCGACAGGGGACGGGGTTTGGGGACGAGGAGACGGGAAGGTTCGGGTAGTATGGTCGGGGACAGGGAACGGGGTTGACGGCGGGGTAGGGGCGTGGTCGGGGACGGGTGACGGAGGTGGGAGCGTAGTCGGGGACGGGGTTGGCGACGGGGACGGGGGCGTGGTCGGAGACGGGGGTCGGGGGCGTGGTCGGGGACGGGCAGCGGTTTTGGCGGCAGGGTAGGGGACGGGAGACGGAGGCGGGAGCGTGGTCGGGGTCGGAGATGGCAGGGGGGGAGCAAGCCGGGAACGGGGTCAGAGAACGTAGGTGAGGGCGTATGGGGATAAGGGGCGTGGAGGCAGCGGGGTGGCGGAGACGGGAGCGTGGCGAAGGGTGGAGGCAAAGGCGGAGGGGGCGCGGACGGGCGCCAGGGAGGCGGAGACGGTCACCTGACGAATGGGCGGGGGCGGACTGGCGGGGGGCGGTGAGATACGAGAGGGCGATGAGAGCGCCCGGTTCGCCTCTGGTGCCAGAGCACGTTCCGGCAGCAGTGATTGGATTCCGCTTGAGAGACATGTCTAGACAGCCAGAGTAACGGAGTCGGTTTGATTACACGTTCCTTTTTTCCAAGTGCAGCCACTTTTCTATTTTGGACGCAACAAGTCATTTACTTAAAACGGTAACTCTTACATACGCATAATAAGAATCATTATATCTTACTACATACATTTCTTTTGTATTTTTTAAATTCAAAACGTTTAAAAAGCATTTAAATTTCTCGAATTTTATTAATGAACAGAATATTCATGAAGTGTACTTCAAGTCCTTGAATAGAGTAACTAATCTGAACGGCCATCCGAAATTAGCAACCATCGCTTTTCCCGATCAGATGATATTGAAACTGGTATTAACTGTCAAGGAATAATTATATTTTGAATCGTTGGTAAGGTATTTTCCGAACACATATTTCAAAAAACTTTGCAATCTTATCCCCATCAAATTTGTTGATAAGCAACTAGAACGTGAACGTCGAAAGTCAAAATTATTAGAAAATGTGTTATTTACACGTTGAGTGATAACGCTTTCAGAGCTATGAAAATCAATTATCAAACATATTTTCCCAATTTCTCTATCTATAAATATTTCTAGCTCATTTTTCTAGTTAAATTTTAAGTTGCACCCAGTGGTACGATCATTAGCGACTAATAAATGTTACAGAGAAAAAGAACATCAGAGGCACGTACATGGCATTGCAGTACATGGTTGAGCTAAGACTATTTCATCATATTATTTTTAAAGACATCCTCCAAAAATGAATTTCTGCATTGATAATAATGGGTTGAAGGATGCATGAACTATAATTATGAACCCTTAAGTGTTGTACTTTCGCATTTCTCTCTTATCACACTAGTATTTCCACTGTTTAATTCGACATATAATTCGAACAAATGAATATCGTTTTGCAACTTATAGACGTTATATTGTTTCATGAGTTCTCAACATCGTCTATAGTATATTTAGCAGCGCAAATTGTGATTATTCTTATTATTCGATTTAAATATAGTGGTTTGTGACATCATCAGCTGCACGCGGTTATCCAATCGGAAGCCTTGTTACGACTTTAATATGAGGCTCAATTTTAATATTGGACTTAAGTATTGGTTTCAAAGCTCCCGACTAGGTAACAGCGTCACAGCTGACGATCTGTCACAAATCACTTTATTTAAATCCAACAACCCGAACATCAAAGGTGTGTCTTTCAATTCCTTGGAACCTCCTCCAGTACCCGATGCGAATTCTATGCCACTTCGCCCAATCGCCGGGAACCTCAATTTGCAGATGGGCTCGCCGCGGAATGGCGATTTAACTACCTGCACAGCCGGTCGAAGCGATCGCATGTCACGGGGATGAAGGGGCGTGACGAAGCGGGAAATGATAAGGTAGCGGGGCAGGATCCAAAGTAAGGCGTGTCGGGAAGCGCGATTACGGCAAGAAAATTGACCGGCGACCTGTATGGCTGCGGACTAGAGTGGGCAACAATGTTCAGATAAAAAGGGAGGATACTCGACAAAAAAGCATCTACACATTATTTTTAAAAATATTTAATTTATACGAACATCAACTCTATTTCTTTCTTCTCTCCATTTGCGATTCAAGTGAAAAGATTCGTTTACAAAATGCAGATGAAGATGGTATAAGTGTCTCTTTTTTATTTTAGTCGCTATACAGATACACTATCATGCATAGTGTGTCAGCGTTGAGAAAAAGGATATTCATGTTTTCGATTCTAAACTAAACAATAAACGATACATCGATTAGTGATACAATAAATCGATCGTGATACAATAAATGACAACAAATGTTTAAAATTTTCAAAAAGGATGACATTTAAAATACAAAGGAGGACGAGAGGACAACTGACTTTACTAGAAGACTGTCCGCCTAAATGAAGGACGGTTGGCAACCCTACTGCGGAGACTAATAAAAAAGGTCGTATCTTTTCGAGTCGCGACTTCACTGCGGGTCTTCGTGCAGCGGACGTGTAACAGCTCGTCAGCTGCCGGGTTTCCACTGAGGATTACACGGGGCGTGACTATTCCTGTCTGTTTACACCGTCCACGTGTTCAAATTCAGGAAGCGTAGCGTTCTGTAAAAGCGTTCTCTAACGTAATCCACGTCGTCGTCTCGACCACATGGTCCTACGCTCCACTGTTCCAAAGGGGATGTAGAAAGAATCCCTGTCAAGGAATGTTCTCCAAGACTTTTACACATGACGCATTTAGTGACTTCAATTGAATAAAAATGGTTATCATTTCCCTACAGTTCACTTACCTGTCATGATTACGGTTTATTTCTTTACAACTTCGATGACGTATGGGAGAGGAAAATGCATGTGAAAATATAATCTCTTCAAGATTTGCTTTGTGTATCAAGGCAAATTGGACGAAATCCCGAACTCAATAGTTGGTCTCAAATCCAATATTACAATAATTGTAATGATCATTAAAATTAAAGAAAATAATTATCTACGTTTTTATTAACGTAGTGAATTCAAACAAAAGTTTTCAGCGAAATATGTCGCAATACATGGTTTCAAAAGATGCAAATTTCAAATCAAAGGTATACTATTTTCATACTCTTTCCAAGAACTTCCATCAACGAAGCACGATAGGCATATTTCATATTATCTTCTGATATAATACTTATTTTCTTCTTACATGAAAATAAAAAGAAAGCGTAAAAGTGATACATTTTAGTTCAATAATGAATGCCTAATGTTTCTGTTTAGATTATCTTCGCGTCTTCGAATAAATAAGCTTCAATGCAAATGCGGTACATTTTATGATTGAACATGGTTAGGGAAACTAAGGCCACTAAATTCCCCAGAATGAGATCAAGGCGGATGTTTGCTGCACTCTGCCATCTACAACTCTGCAACGAGAATTTAACACGCATGGTTGTTTTTCTCTGTAGTTTAAATGTAGGTGTAAATATTGCACACCATTAATGTTTGCCTCTTGTTAACGAAGTCTAACGAGCTTGGAGAGCATTGCCACTCGACAAGGCCTCCTGACGGCTTGTGAGTCAGCTTCACTCAGAGTCAGAAGGCCAAGGAGCAACTACAGGATACAAGCAGGGTCAGCTGTTAGGAGCAGCAATACTTCCCTCCATTCTCTTCTTCCGCGGCACGCGTTGCTCCATCAGAATTCGTTCTAATCTTCAACTTTCCGGTCCCTCCTACATTTTCAGTTGCATTTCTTAACTAGCCCTAACTACCCAGCCGTATTAATGCATTTCTTCGTGCATTACGTTTTGGCAACCGTGCTAGATACTATAAATGCGCTTTTGCAGAAGGAAGAGACAGACAGAATTGACAATGGGAAAGTGCTGCCTATTATTTTTACTTTACTGAGAACTACTTCCACTCTCACCCAAGATAAGTAAAGGAATTTACAAAATCCAAATTCCAGAAACTGGCATCCAGAACTAGTACCCAATCTAAAATCAAATCACGTTTGTTTGTTATATAATGTTTGTTGTTGTTTTTAAATCAGGTAATAACGAAAGGAAAGAAACTAAATGACAATTATATGTGTGGGATTCTGACTATTTTTGTAATAATTAATAACGTACAGGAAAACTGACAGAAACAGAGTCACTTACGCACTGAGAGACATTCAAATCGCTTACGAGATGATACACGTTAGACAAGATGTAAGCAAAGGAAAAGGTTTCCGTGAGAAACAATGCCACTTGTCTAATTATATAATGACATTCTCCAAAATCTGTTTACGGTGCTGTATTTTCTGACTAAGATAAAACATTATCGGAGAAACAGCAGTTTTTAGGTCAGCATCTTCTCAAGGAATTTCAACTCAACGAAGATTCACGTACTCCGCTTTCAATATTTTCTCTCCGATCAATTTACTAATCCAATTTTTTTTGTAAATACTTTTTACTCCTACTTTTAACATGCAATTCGAACATTGTCCAGCGTATCCCTTTGTTTGGTAGACAACTACATCAGAAATATGTCGCGCATTGTAAATTACTTTCGTGATGTGACCTTGTCACTAAGTTATATATTTACTACATTTGTTACACAATATAAAGGTCACACATGGATCATTTATTGTGTTGGACACATTTCCGACGTAATTGCCTATCCAACAAAGTAACAGGCTGCTGAAAAATTGGTAGTAGCAATATATCAGGCCCAGGAAACTGGTCGAATCATTTGGTCGACTTGGTAGCTCAGTGGTCAGAGCAACTGTGTATGCTCCAGAAAAGGCGGATTCGACTCCCGACGGACTAATGTTCTGAGTACTTTAAATTCAACCAGGAGTACACAAAATATAGGACAGATCAGAATAACATTTAAGACGAGTGTAAAAGTATTCGGGCTGTCTAAAAAGGACTAATTGAAAAAAAGAAAACAACAACAACAAAGAATATCAAGAGGATTATGTAGAAATGTACCATAAATGTCTCTTAGATAAAGAAAGAGCACTCGACACACCAACACTCCTCCAAGGTACAGCCACATTCCGACCATGCTGTTACGTAGCATGCCGTAAGGCTACCTCCGGCGCGTAGACCTACTTGCGCGCACCGCATCGCGTTCCCCCACCTCGCCCCGGAGCGTCCCCATGGCGGCGGCGACCTTCCTCATTCCAGCGGTCCCGTTAGGCGGCGCCCGCGCCCGCGATCGCACCCGCGCCCGCCTCCTCATCGGCGGCTCCCGGCGCTGGCGCCTTCCGGCGGACGCCGCCTGCCCCTCGCGAAAGGAAGTTGAGATGGTTCAGGGCAACAGCATTTGCTGCTGCCGTGTTTCTCACCGGAAGGTGCTAGGGTGGCGACCTGGATGGCCGAGGTGGCTAAGAGCGAGTACCGACTCAGCGCTTCGGTCCGAAGGGTCGCGGGTTCGAGTCCCGCCTTGGGCATGGCTGTTTGTCCCTTGACTTTGTGTGTGTGTGTGTGTTGTCGCGGAGTGCCTCACGTTCTGCTGACCCCAGATCAGAGGAGCCCGCAACTGTTTGTCTAGTGTATGGTCGAATATGCGCCCCTTCGGGACGTAAAGGGCAACCGACTGTCGGCTGGATAAAAGCCCTAGGAAAAAAAAAGGTGCTGGGGTACGACTTTCGACGGAGCCGGATTTTCGACAAAAGCTGCAAGGCTACGTGCCTGTTCGGGAGATCCCGCGTCCTAGGCACAGGTTTCGCCATGAGAAATGCATTTCGCCCTGAAGAAGGTCGCAGAATGGCGGCCGAAACATTGGCATTTATGCCCAGGACGCGGCCTCTCCGGGACACCCAAATAGTTACCGACTCCGTTCGCGGAAGTCTACGCTCTCATCTACATAGATAAGTCAAATTTAGAGGCTGCCTAGAGAATTCTAGCGGACGGCTGTTCTGATCGGTAGTTTTCTGAGTTTTTTTCTCATCAATACCAAGCTAACGCCGGAGTAGTACACTCACAATCGGTCCCCGGACAGCGCGCGATCTGGTCTTTTACTCACACACATACATAGATACTTGTACTTCCTCTTACACGTACTACAATACCACACATGCCAAGAGACCAGTCGGGAGCTTAAGAAGATATCTGGAAGGTAAAAGCCCGTAAATTGGAATTCCATTCATTCCTATATTCATTCATCAGTTAAGATGACATGAATTCACAGAGGATACAGATCTCGTTTATCTGAACTCATTTTATTAACTTGGTATGCAACTTCGCTTCAGTATTCGACAGACACGCTGATATTGAGGGATTTGAGGGAATTCCCACACGTTACGTGTAACAAAATGAATGACTAAATCTGTGAAGTAATGAATATAGAGTAAAAAAACAGTATCGCAGTGATGTAATGATCTTTTATTAATGAAAAGTCTGATGTAGATTAAGACTTTTATTTCATCTACTAACGAAGGGCTTTCTGTATAGGTTGAATAGGTCATTGAATACAATTCTTTAAATGGGAAATATAATTTCGTCAAAAGAAATTTGAATGACGCTCCTGGAGCAATGTCGAAAAAATAAAACACCATTTAATCAATTTGTGCTGTATAATTTTCCTTGCTTTTTTAATAATTGAATTATTAAAATTAAATCTAGTCAATCGCTATCGAATTACGTAGTAAATATTTGTTTCCGCATTGCACACAATTTCTTGGCATCGGCGATATTCACTATTCGGGATTTACCTAGTGATCAGTATTTCCGTCTCGAACAAACAGGGAAACACGTAATGACAATTCTCATTAAACGATTTCTCATTCAGTAGCTGCATGTGACTGAACTTCATAATGAAGTTCAGCGGAATGTGATGCCACCGAGGGAGGCGGCAGCAATTAGTGGGTCGCCATCCACCTGAGTCTGACAGCGAGGGGAGCCCAAAGGTAAGGAAGAGGAGAGGTTACACAGAGTATGAAAAAATGAACGGAAGAAGTTTAGTATCTCTTCATTTGCATAAATTGTCATATATGTCCAACAACTTTAGCATGAATTATTTGCTAGAATTTTTTTAAATGAAATGTTTAATTGTTAGTTTCAATCTTATGTAGAACCCCAATATAATACGAATAACACGAATTTTATATTTCGTTAATATAAAATTGCTTTTTGAAAATGAATCGCGATAGTTCGAATCAATATTTACTTCGTCTCATTTTCGACTCTTGTCATTCCGAGAGCGGCCTCTAGACGTACTGAGAGGCGACGAGTCATAGAAACTACTCCACGTCCGCGAGGTAGAAGCAACAGCTCAAATCCCGAGCGGTCGCTAGAAGCTTCTTGCAGCGCGGCCCAAAGCGTGGACCTTGTGGGACGCCGACAGAGAGAGCCGCCAGTGCGCGACGGTCGCGGCGTCGCCGACGGCGACGGCGGCGACGGCGGCGGCGGCGTCCGCGGAGGCAACGCTGGCAGACGCGGGGGCGCGGCACGCACGTGGTTCCCACGCGGCGAGGGCTGGGGCGGGGCGGGGGCGGGGGCCGGGGTGGGCGGCGCGGTCGTCGACCGGCGCGTGCGCAGTCGCCGCCTCCGCTGGTCACTGGGCCGCGCCCACGCGGAAATCGCAGAACCAGACGCTGCCACCGCCGCTTGCACGCCTCTTGGCAAAACGCACGCCGCGCCGGCACAGCGCGGCGCCACGCGGCGGTGCCTGGGGAGGTTCACTGGTCGTTGCCCAGGCTGCTACAGAGTGTTCGTAAAGTCTCTCTGCAGTTGCAAGTTTCGACGCTGAGGTCTCCTGCATGACGAGGTGGCCACGTTTGTAATCCTAACCGCTATTGTCACGGAAGATGTATGACATGTTAAAGCGGTTAGAGGTTGTTAGGTCTAATGACAGAAAGTCTTATTTTTAAAGTCTAAAGTCAGAAGGTCTATGTAAACACGTCTAATGCAAATTTGGTCTTATTTTAATAATGTCTAATAATATTTAGTATAATTGTCAAAAATGTCTAATAAATTTCGGTCTATCGGACACTAATGTCTAATCTATCAAGCTGTAACGTTAATGCGTAACAAAATGTGGTTCACATATCATTACGTCAGTATGTTATTGTCTGAAATGAAATCACAATGGGAATGATACACTTTAATTCCAGAAGTACGAAATGTACATAAAAAGAAACAGGTGTTAAAATATTCAGTCTTCATTTTCAGTTGATAGTGGAGAATGGAATTTTAATCTGTGGCTCAAAGACCGAAGGTATAAGTCGATATCACCACGATCTTTATACTTTTGGTAATTTGCTACCATGCGCTCTACTGCCTTTGATTAATTTTGAATATCTATTAGACACCTTTGTATGTCTTCTAGACTTCAGTGTTTATGTCTCTTAGACCTTATTAATTGAACCGTGTAATTGTGACCTCTTTTGGTTTTAGACCCTCTGTCGCCTGAACATTATGTCCCATTAGACCTGGTTCGCAATAGACGTCCTGTTCATTAGACCTAACGAGTATTAGACCTTTTGACGATGGACCTAATGACCTGAAATCGTTAAAACCACACGAATGGTGTATGCAAAATAGTCGCAATACTTCGATCGAATTAGAACATTTTCATCTCTATTTCTAAGAGAGCCCAACGGATATTTTCCAAAGAAGAGACTTTTGGATTCCTGTAATACATTAAAAGTCAGACGCATTCCTGTCATAACAGATATTTCCTTCATCAGAAAGCGTTCTCGGTCATCTAGGCCGTCCTCAGCGCAAGCGAGTGGCAGCTGACGTCCGAGAAAGCTTTCTAGTGAAATTAAAAGCTCTGCAGTAATTATCTATGACTTCTTTAGCTGATGAAAAGATTGTAAACACTGCACAAGCTCAGGTTATACCAACTTCTCCGTATTTTTGTTTTTGTTATTTACATCAAGTGATAAATACAATTGGTCTAAACTCCATTAAAGGAGATAAGATTCGGGGGAATATCAGAGAAATCATATCAATATAGACAATGTCTCGTTATCAGGAAGAAAACGAATCCATTTTGGCATCTCAATATAAAAGCTATGCTGATGGGAAGAAGGAAAACATCTATATAGCACGATAGGTACTCGATATTCTATAAACAATCATTTTTAGCAGAAGGTGATTGTAAACTCTTTTATTTTCTTCATTATAAACATTTTAAGGTTTTACAAAGTTCAGTTTACACTCTACATTTGCATTGTCGGCTTAATGTAAAGGTGGCTGGTACGCTATTCAAACACAGTCGTGATGTTAAGACTTACTCTTTTGTGGTAACTCGAGGAACTTATCGTCTCGGTTTGAACATAAGTGAATGGTCTCTGTTGTTCTTCCAAAAAAAGGCGAGGTTCGCTTCCCAGTGCGGACACTCCCTCCTCGCTGAGCTCCGTCATCGCCCCCCCCCCCCCCGCCTTCGCCGCTCCCCGGGCTCTCGCGCCCTCGACGGCTGCTCCCAGGCGACACAGTGGGCCAATGAGCGCGGGTAATCAGGCACTCGTAGTTTTTAGTTGGTTGATTCGTGATTCCGGGCGATTCAACTGCTAAGATCATTAGTTCCGCTTGTGTGGTTGATGTTTTGTTGGGAGAGGGCGGTGATCAAACTCCGCTGGATGGTGAAATCCGGCGCAGACCTACCTTCGGTTAACTGGGTTTCCCTCCTACCAGCTATCTCCCACCAGTGGGGCACCGCCCCTACCGAGACAACCTCTAATCTCACGTGCGGTCTCACGGCATGTGTGGTAGTGGAGTGCTTGTAAGCGTAAGTGTGTGTAAGTGGTGAGTTAGGGCGAGGAATGGGAAGGAAAGATCGTACCGTGGCCCGGTTGTAAGGATACTGCTTCAGCATTCGCCTGGTATTGCTCGGATAAACCACGGAAAATCACTAATTAGAGCAGGTCTCTAGAATTCTCCTCCAGACTGACAGACCACGACCTAGCTATCTAGCTAGTGTCGAAAATCCTGTAGCCGTCGGGACTCGAACTTAGGAACTTCCAGGCAGAAGCACTGCGGTGACTCAGTTGATACACTGAGCCACCTCTCCCTGAGGCACAATCAGTTGAATAAGTAATGGTGGAAAAAAGTATTCACAAGTTTTGGGATTTGTAGCGTATAAATGTATCAAAAACTTGCATATAAATATTCAGAAAAGATACATTTGCAACAAAAAAAGCAAACTTAACTCTAATAAATTCCGTTAATCGTGATTTCAGGTGCTTTATTCTAAGCCAGGGAGGGGCAATACTTATCCTTTTTTAAAAGAAAATTTACATTTTCCTTACTCCGCATGTCCATTTTAAAAACGAATGTGACCCACGTTCATTCTCTTGTATTTTCTTTCTATTCCGCTTACTGAGTACATTTTGAAACTACTAAGATTTCGAAATAATTTTGGTACAGCAGTGAGAATTGTAATATTTTCATTTAGTTCCAATTATCAGATTTTTTGTTGTTTTTTAATGGTCATTTTCAACACGTTTTAATGTTTGGACATTTGACATTAACCAAAAAAATAGTTACTTTTCATCCATTAATATTCTCTATTTATAAAATGCTAAGAAAACACGTTTGTTTTGAAAGATTCGTAAGACTTCTCAGGCATAAAACTCCGTAAATGTGCTGCTGTTGGATAGATAATCACTCCCATCATGATTTAAGACGGACAATTAAAATTTTGTAATATGAGAAAATCAGTAGGCGCACCTGCAATCTGCAACATTCACTGCAGAACACGTTACGAACGTCCATATTTCAAGACCGTGCATCCTAGGGCCTTAAAACTGTGTGATCATGCTTTCACAAAATGTGAAGAGTAATGTTACTTATGTCACAATCTACCTTTCTACATATTCTACTATTATATGGTGAGAAACGTGCAGAAATTCGAAATATATGTAAAATGAATTGAGAAGAAATAAAAGAGGTCATCTTCGTCAACATAATAGTACGTACTTTTATTTCTTCTCATAAGAACGTCAACAACACCAAATCAGAATTCCCACAAAATGAATGGACTATTTGATATCTGCGCAATTTAATCGGATAGACCTACGACATTTTGTGTGTTAAAAAATGCCCAGCGTATTCGAATGCTTACCCACGCAAAGTATCGGGTCATTTAATGAAATACACAGTTCAGGACGTCCGGACGTTAGTTTTAGTTTAAAGCTATTTTCACTTTTAAAACGTGTTTACAAAGTAAGGAAAGTTCACACGCGTCCATCTAGTGTACTCTGACATTTTGAGAGAGTAAGTGACGAAATTTGCCGACCTGGATGGCCGAGGTGGCTAAGAGCGAGTACCGACTCAGCGCTTCGGTCCGAAGGGTCGCGGGTTCGAGTCCCGCCTTGGGCATGGCTGTTTGTCCCTTGACTTTGTGTGCGTGTTGTCGCGGAGGGCCTCGCGTTCTGCTGACCCCAGATCAGAGGAGCTCGCAAGTGTTTGTCTAGTGTATGGTCGAATATGCGTCCCTTCGGGACGTAAAGGGCAACCGGCTGTCGGCTGGATAAAAGCCCTAGGAAAAAAGTGACGAAATTTTTGAAATATTTCCGCTTCCCGTTTCCCCTGGGCCACTGCGTGTTGTGAGAAGGAGGGTGGGGCTCGATGCCGGGGTGCGTGTTTGTTTATGCAGCCACCGACGCCGCGCCGCGCCGCAAGGACATGACTGCGCCCAGCGCTGCAGTCGAGACAACCTGACGTCATGCGAGGCGACTGTTTCACCATTCATTCGCGCCCACGCTCTCGCGGTGAGCGGTTCCGACGGAACCTCGCTGCTCGTCCTACATCTCTCCTCTCCGATGCCTGATCTCTGATCTCCAGTTTGTCCGCTTCAAGAGCCGCTCTACCGCAGTCTTGGAGATCCACCCCTTATACTTGGGTTTTCGTAACGTGGTGCGTGAGGGACTTGTCTTCACGATGCAACACAGCTCGACTTTGCGTCTTTCTCGGTCGTGCCGCCAGATGTCGCATACTCGTGACCGTATCAAGCAGTGCTGCGTATCTAGCGACATCTACCGACACGACCTAGAAAGACGCAAAAAGTCGTGCCATATTCCATCGTGAAGACAAGTCCCTCACGTGCCACGTTACGAAAACCCAAGTATAAGGGGTGGATCTCCAAGACTGCGGTAGAAGCGGACAAACTGGAAATCAGAGATCAGAGATCAGGCATCGGAGAGGAGAGATGTAGGAGGAAATGAAAGAAATATATTACTTGCACACGTGATGTCAATTCTCTCCGCTTTTCTCCGGGCATGTTTGAATGTTTCCTGTTAAGATCACTGTCATCAATTGCATTTCCATCACTTCTCCTCCTCTTGTAATTGGTATATTGGCAACGAAGCCTCGCTGCTTGCAGACTTGTCTATATGATTGCCTTTGTGCAAATGTTTTGACTTCTCCTTCAAAAGCTGTCCACTTCCTGAGCGTGTTTCTTCATTTCAAAATGTTTGAATGTTCCCAATCGACTTCGCGTATTTTGCTACAAGGTTTTGCCGGACCTGAAGACATGGTTTCAAAGTGTTTAGCTGCATTTTCACAGCGTTTAGCAACTGTTTTCAAACATACAAAAGGCTTTGATGTGTTATATGACTGGTCTATTTCTTTATAGTGAAAAGAATTAATCAGTGTCAAAGGAAACAAAAATTATTATGTGTAATATTTAGGGATGGCTCCTCGATACTTTCGATACCTCGATACCCTCGATACTCGATGCTCGATGCTCGATATCGATAGCGATCGATACTTTCGGAAAATGACTTGATACTTTTTCGATACTTTTAATTATTTATGCCATTCCACATCGCCTCTGATTTTACGGGCGAATTGTCTTCCTTACATTCCTCTTTCTCCTATTTTTCTTCTGTTAGCAACAAGGAAGTGTCCGTCTGTTCGGATACACTTGCAGTTGTTGAAATTACCCAACGCTGCAACGCCCGAGCGCCGTGCCCCGCTCTTTATCCCACTCGCGTCTGTCACCATCTCTTGAGATAGCTAGCAATTCGCGACCAATTCAGCTTTGGGAACCTCTTCCTTGTGAGCTCCCGGCAATCAAGTGACGACAGGCACGATACGCAGTGCTCGATGACAGCGTTTCCTCTCGGGATACTCCCCTCCTCAGCCCACCGCGGAGGCATCTGACGGAGCTCTTGAATTCAGTTCTGCATTTTAAAGTGACCGAAAGACGACTATTTTATGTTGCATCGGACATTGGAATCGCCGCAGATCGTACAAGTGAAGCGGTAGAAGTAATTGACCCATGGCCAGTCCTGTCAAGATCATCAAGTTTCAACACCAATCAAGCAACTAGATACAACATGCCCACAAGAAAATTAAAAACCCTTTAATCACGATTTCGATTCTCCGATATTTCAGTAGTTAAAAAAAAATAAATCACTGTACATGATTCTGAATAACTCATTTTCATTATCTACATTAGAAATTTAAAATAAGACAACCATTTATTGTTCAGAATTTTAATTCATTTAATTAATTTTGTATGCATCCTCGAATACAGAGTATTCAAAAACAGAATATTCTGAAGAATGACCACGAAGTATCATGGTGTGCATACGAAACCACAGCACAAACGGATGAATGAAATGTGCGAACTTGCTTCCTCGTGATGCAAATGTACTATCTTACGGGAAAAACAAAATGACACTCCCCAATTTAAGAAAAATTGTTCTTCGATACCTGGGCATTCCATCAGCTTCAGTGTTTTCGGAGAGACTACAGTGCAGCTGGATTGATTTGTGACAAAAAAAGAAATAGAATGGACCCAGAAAGAGTTAGAATGTTAGTTTTCCTTATTAAGAATCTTTAAAAACTTTAAAAAATGTGTGTTCATCTCAATAGTTTTTAAATATTAAAATAGTGCATGTATGCATGTGTGAAGAACAAAATACATCCTTCCAATTTTGATTGAACCACATTTGCTGCAGAGCCTTTAAAGTAGTATGGTATCGAGTATCGAAGCTCTCAGACAGGTAACGGTTTCGAATATCCAGAAATTCAGGTATCGACCCATCACTAGTAATATTATGTACAAATACGTAAGTGCGATGTAATGATAAACTTCAATAATCCCATACTTCCATTTCCAGCATTCAGGGTGCTGACCCACTCCCTCGAATTCGTTTGCACAGCCCATTCCACCCATCCAGTTGTCAGTAGAGGGCACACTGTGCAGTATTATGTATCTTGGGTACCACAATCTACACAAAACCAATATTAATATCTCGAAAATCTCCATAATCACTTTAAGTGTTATAATTTTCTTTCAACTCCTCAATGCTGCCGGACAGTGCTGTGGAAGAGAAGCTATTAAATGGCTGCGGTTTCTCTACTCTGCATCTAGGCAGGGGCTCCGGTGGTTGTGAGGCCTGAGACTGAGTGCGGGGCTGTGTGGGTGGTCTTGGAAGCTGTGATAGGGGAGCCGCGGCTGTAGCAGTAATCGTTGTAAAAAGTACTTTGTTGCGACGATAGCAGGGTCATGAAATGCTTTCGCATTCCACACTGTGCAATAGATAGAGGCACAGAGCGTTTCCTGTTCCTGGACGCCGCCGCCGCCGGTCAATTCGGTCTCCGGGGTCTCTTCGACCAGTGAGGAATGAGGTAGTCTGTTGTATCTGCGATAAAATGTCTGAATATTTCCTTTATCTCCGGTAGAACACCAGGGAGAATTCATGAAAATCCGTCCATCAATTAAAAGCATTTTCTCCCCAAGAATATCGCAATTTATATTCATTCAATACATGCATAAAACTGTTTGCAAGTAATATTAATGAAAAATTGTGCAATAAAACATGCATCAATGAAATGTAAGTAACCCGAAATAAATTTACTTTAGAACCCTCTAAGCAAAATTTAACCCTTCCTAGAATCTCACTGATATGAAAATGTGCTGCGGTGATAATAAATGGTGCATTGATTGTAATAACAGGGGTACTGATGGTACAGTGCTAATAATGGAGAACGTGCAATTTGTAAGATTTTCCCCATTCTTAATAGCTTCTGAACTAATCATAGGACATTGAAAAAATCGACGATAAAGACATTAATTTCATCTTGGGAGTGATATAGACAGAATTAAAGAACTTGCAACACCAACATGAATGGCATTAACAAGACATAAGAAAATAAATATTATATTATAGTAACTTAAAACACACGTCCAGTATCGGGACATATCAAAATATCCCCATGAATAAACTGAAAAAAACAACTAACAGTTTATTAAACCGGCGACTTTGGAGGCAACCAGACGTTAAATCTTTCATTGGACAGAAATATGTAGAATGTTGACGCAACCATCAAAAGTTTTCGCTCTCGCCGGCGCGTAGCGTCGGGTCAGTTCGCTGGGGCAGCCTCGTGTGGGTGATTGCTGCGGCCTACTTCGCAGACGCGTGACCCCCCCCCCGTGGAGGGGGGCCCACGCACGCAGCGGTCGTCGCCCTTTCCCTTTCGCCTGCCCCCACCGGCCCCCTCAAGTCCCCAGGAAATCGCTGCCGGTGGCCGCCGCCCACGAGAAAGCACCGGCTTCCATGTGTGGCGAGGTGGCTGCGTATCTCACTCATCGACGGCACATCCTCGACCGCCGCGTTCTTCGCTTCCGTCGGGAAGGCGGCCAAGTGGACGCCAGGTATACTAAAAGAAGGGACCGCATTGGCAGCTACCGCTTGCAACGGAACTGAAGGTTATGTTCTTACCCTCAATTCATCTATCCCTTCGTTTACCCTTAGCTCATTTGTAAATGGATTCACCACTATGTCTTGCAATTCCATCGCCCTACACGACGTTAATTTGTTTCCCGGTCCCTCCTTCTTTTACTGCGAGACTATCGAACTGCTGAATTTGGTTATAAAGAGTGTCCCGGGAGGAAACGTCGAAAGTTAGAAAATAATTAAGACAATTTTAAGCATATTTTATCTGATAAACTACAAGGATATTCGGAATGGCTGAGCCGCAATAAGCACTCAAATGTTGATTAGAAAATATGGTTTCCAGGCAAAAATTTGCGTTGTAGAAGCATATAAACACTCCACAAATATGTAAATTGTTTATTATTATCAAAATAAATATATTTTATCAGAAGGAAAATTAACCCAGAATAAAAAAAACAAACAATTCGACTGCTTTTTTTATTTCTCGGTTAATTTTTGTTTCTGAACTAATATATTTATTTTTTTTGTTCGTAATAAATAATTTAAATGTTTCTGGAGTGTTTATATGCTTCTACAAGTATCCTTCTACAGGCAAAGTATGCTTAAAATTGACTTAAGAGCTTATTTTCGAAGTTTCGATGTTTCCTCCCCGGACATCCTGTATACCGTCCAGGGATTGGCAACTCGCGGTCCGCGTAGCCGTCTCATGAGTCAGAAGGGCGTCTACTGCATTGGTCTATTGAAAAATAAATAATCATGGATTTTTTGGCATTGAAGCTGGCGTCTAAGATCCAAGATCATGCATCGCACTGACAGGCCTTTCCTCAACTCTTCTTTTATTCGTATTTGTTCTCTGCCTGTATTCGTATTCACTGTCTTCATAAATAAAATTGTTTTAGACCCTTAAATTGTTTCTATATATCATTATTTTCTTCACTATATTATTGTACCTGGATTGCAAGCCGTTATGTCATTCAATAATCAAATTATTGAATTGTAACTTAATATTTAAGTTTGTTCAATAAAAAGTAAGTTGGAGACATGTGCAGCCCGCGAGCTACTGGGAGTTTGGCGATGTGACCCGCAGATACAAAAAGGTTGCCGACCCCTGATCTAAACGAAAGAGAAGTCAAAGATCGACCTCGCGGCTCAGCGTAAAGGCAATGCTTACTACAATTTCACATGGTTTTGTTCTTTAAGGGGCACGATAGATATAGCATTCCCATTTGGTGTGTCATCAGTATCATTTCACATTCGCCATACATTTAACTAGGAAGATAGCGCACACTTTTTAAACAATTCTGTTTGTTTCTTTTTAAACATACAGAGTTGGGGCGAAATAAAATTGAAAATTTCTTGGACTTCAGGGCTCCACAGAGTGAAAGCCGAGTGCAATGCTGTGCCAGGGGCTAGAGCGCATTCAAGAGCTGGTGAAGCTGGGTCGCGTATCGAACAGAATCTGTTCCGAGAGCAAATCTCAAGGGAGCGATTTGGTGCGCGGGTGGGGGTGGGGGGCGTTGACGGGTGCGCTCTCAGGTGAGCGTCCTGAGAAACCGCCCTCTCCTCCTCCGATCGATCTTCATGACTAGATGAACAGTGGGTGGTAGGGATACTGATGGCAATTTTTACCAAAACATCGTTATATCAATGTTTGGATACATCGCTAAAGGGTTTTCGATGTCGATGAAAATCTCGACGAAACAACATTGATGTTTAAAATATAGATGTTTTAATTATCGACTAATAAACAGGCTATTTTCCTATCAATTTTTAATTACAGTACTTAAAAGGGATATATTTTTTTGTTTGGTTACCAGCATGTTAGAAGTATGTACGCAGTATTTAGAATGTATGTAGTGTAAACTAGTGTAGTGTAGTGTAAAACTGTTAACGAATGTAAAAAATAAAATTAACAATAAAAACATCGTGTTTCTCTTCTTTACCCTTTAGTCACTTCCATTCATACACCATCGAAGTAAAACTACCTAAAATTCCTTCAGATTGCACAGGCGAAATGTGTAGTGTGATAAAGAGAATGACAAAAAACAACGATATTGCTGTGAATTGCTGCTACTCCACAACGTGCCTAAACCCCATTATTTACAAAACATATTTTAAAATTAAAAATTAAAAAACATCGATGTTTTTGCAACAAAATATCGAAGTGAACAAAACATCGAAAGCAAAATAGTGATGTGAATATATCAATGTTTCCGGAGGAAAACATCGATGTTTAAAAAAACATCGATGTTCTTTTGTCTTCCCTAGGTAGGGTCCACGTCACCGGAGGAAAGCAGTGGGCGGTAGTTTGTGGTCGCCTCGCAACTGCAGGTGGCTGATGGACAGTAAGCACTGGGCGTGGGCGGCCAGCGGTGGGCGGGGTGAGTTGGGAGTGTGCGCACGGCGGTAGGTGGAGGGCGATGGGCAATGGACGATGGACAACGGGCGATGAGCGATGGGCGCCGGGAAATGTACGCTGTATGGAGAGCGGTGGTGAATGATAAGCGGGAGGCAGCGAGGAGTAGGCCGTAAGGCGAGGAGCAGGCCGTAAGGCGATAGGTAAAGAACACGAGGCTTCCATGTGACAGGTCTGAAAAAGTGTGTGTCTATCACGCCACATCTATTGTCTTTCACGCCACAGTCATATAGTAAAGACATCTCTTTTACAGGACAATCGAACGCATAAAAACTCAGGGCGTTTCCCACAGCAAACGTCAGTGTTAGGAAGGTCGGCGTAATTTGTTTGGTACGGATGAGAGATTTTAAGGTGCCGAGATAAAATATTTCCAGCAATATTTTCAACCGTTTTGTGGTTCCTCGTTTCATTTTTATCCGCGAGTCTGGACATGGTAATCAAACAAAACTAGAGGTGCTAAAACAGCATATATTTTCTCGTATTATTTGATTTCTTTTTGCAATTTTCGAAAATTCAGAAAGTTCAAAGAAAATGGGCCATGGGCCATTTTTATAAGTGAAATTTGCTCCATTCCAGAAGAATATAAAGAAAACATTTGCAGCTGTTTTTGAAAAAATATTTTAATTGCCTATATTTTACACAAAATCACGCCAAAACTATTCATATTTTCGAATAAATATATAATCGTATTTAAAGAAGTCTTTGTAGAACAGATTTCGTTAAGAAAAATCTCTATCTTCAACACCGTAGTTGCAAGAAGACACTGAAAAAAGTTTGAACACTTGCAATTTTCGGAAATTCAGAGAATTCAACGAAAATGAGACCAATACATTTGTTTAAGCTTCCTTTGCTCTGTCAGAAAAAATAATCCAAGAATTTGGAGCCCATTTTGAGAAAATTTTGAAAATGTTAAGTCGTGAGGTAAAGCACCTCCAAAAATCAACACGTCCTTTCAAATTTGCTGAAAGTGCGGTAGGTGGAGGGCGATGGGCCTGGAGTTCGGCCAGATCGATTAGAGATTATCAATATTGGAGGACATCATCTGATCGACTTACACGCTAGTGTTGACCACACACAGAGGTTTTGCCGTAAGCCAATTTTTTAGTATCACGGACCCACAAAACGTGGATTCTGACTCTAAGCAAGTGATGGCGGAAATAATATACTGTATTTGAAAAAAGATTTATGAACTTTTCCGTTATCCAGGCCTCACAATATGAGATTTTCTGACAAATAATCGCTACTTTCCGTTGAAGCCTTACAATACTTTTCTTTATTACGTAAATACCTAGTAGACGAGAAAGAAAAAAATCACTCATTTTTTAATTAATAAGGTGTACTGAAAGTGAGAAAGTCGCAATATTCACTTTTCCTGCTTAAAAATATTCAAGCTGTTTCTGCGGCGCCATCAGTAATTCTCATCTACATATTTTGAATACAAACACAAATACTGAAACATATCGTATGGTATTTCTTCCTTGAAAATGCTTATATCTGTTCGCAAACAACTATGAAAGATGAAGGGTAAGGGTGAGGTAACTGCTGATAAGAGACGCTACCCAGGTGTTCAAGATATAATATCCGGTGTTAAAACGTTTCCGACGATAAGAAAGCGTCATGGGTCAACTTTGACGCATGTCCGATAAGGAATACTCGCGATAAATCAAGTAATAGTTTTTCCTTCTGAAAATATCTTAGCACGCATATCGCATTTGCAATTACATTATATAACAAGTATTTAGTCGTATGGAAAGCAATGAAATGTGAATTTATCTCGTACACTGTCTAGTCAAAAGATAAAAGGGTCTGGTATAATCTTAGCTACACACTTCTTAATTTCAATGATTTCTTGCTTTCGCAACACAAACAGATAAATTGTCATTGACAGTAGATAGCTACTTCCCAAGAATAATTGAAATTAACAAATACAGTATTACTGGGCAATTTTTCATTTTTTAATTGGAGCAGGATTGCGCATAATCGATTCAATTTTTCCTCAAATATCGTAGGGAAAATATTTCGTCAAATAATGACATTTTTTCTCGAGGAAATATACAAAGATTACAGGGAACATTCACTACAAAAATTGAAATTAATCAACAAATATAACAATTTATAGGAAATTAAGAAGGATACGGAAAATCAAGAGTTTATTTCAAATGTCTAGCCAATATTTACTATAATTTTAGGGAGTGAATTTTGTTAAGTTTGGTTGGTCCTTTACTAACAATTGTCGTATTTTCCTTTCGTAGCCTTTCAAAATATTCATTCGAATAAATGGATTATAGTATTGGCTGAAAATTACAAATGGCTTCCAATCCAGTGCCGCACTTTCTTTACAAAGAACCACATTTACAGCACGCAACCCTTAAAGGTGTTCTATGACTATGTTCCACGTCAAATAAACAGATTTAAATGATACTCACGTAAACGGTACAGTTCGTGCACAGATACTCAGTTTCCACATCGTACTTACCTGAAACAAAAAATGCTTAAATAAATCAAAGAGGCAAATACATAACCATATAATTAATAAAAAACGAGAAAAACTTGGTAACTGATCGTCCCCAGAGCGGAATTGTAGAAGAAAAGGGAAGTTCTAATATGACCTAATAGCGAACTTTATCCAAGTGCCACTCGCAAAGATTTTTTAGAAATTGTCATTTCCGTTTTTAATCCAATTTATTCCCAGGCAGATCGTTCGACGTCGTAGTCTTTGATTTCCCCCGAGGAGTAAAGTCGGCTTTATTGACATTAACCTACGCTTATCATAGGTTTAATGGTAATATAAGAATCAAATCTGAAATATTTCAGTGCGGTGTCTGTTGTTCCCATTTACACCATTTAATAAGAGTAATTTCTGTAAAATGCAATAGACAAATAAATAATAGATAAATGATTATACAGCACACGTACTTCATTACTCCCATAACTATAAAAACGTTGGAAATTACAAACCAAAGGACAATTGGCTAGAATTTTTCGATTCGGCACCGCGCTATGCTTGGAGGAAAGGATAGAGAGCAGTTAGCGGAAAACAGAATAGCCAGTGTTACATGGGAAGAACAAAAAAGATGAGGGGCCTGGTCCTATCCGTTGTGGGTAGAGCACTTGGCCTGCTCTGCGGCCGCTGTTCGCCCCACTCTGGCCCCGCCCGTCACTCAGCGCCCGCCTCCCGCGCGGCCAATTCGGGGCAACGAGCCGCTCGCGCCTCGTAAAAAGCAGTTCGCACCGGACCGCGAGGCGAGGCGAGGAGGAGCGGGCCGGAGCGCGGGAAGGCTAGACGGAGAGGGACGAGCCAGAGTGCTGCGGGAAGGGGTTCGCTGGGGCATGGAAGAGTGGAGAAGAGGACAAGGAGTGGGGCTCTTAGGGGCTAGGAGGTGACCAACGGGCGAGGCGAAGCAAGGCGAGGCACACCGGGGCGAGGCGAGGCAAAGTGCGGCGAACCGAAGCAAAGCGGGGCGAGGCGAAGTGAAGTGAGGCGAGGAGAAGCGGAACAAGGTGAGACGAAACGGGACGAGGCGAAACAGAGTGAGGGGAAGCGAGGCGAGGCGAGACGGGGTGAGACGAAGTGAGGCGAGGCGGGGCGGGGTGAGACGAAGTGAGGCGAGGCGAAGCGAGACGTTGTGAATCGGGGCGAGACGAAGCGGTGCGGGGCGAAGCGAGACGAAGCAAGGAGAAGCGGGGCGTGGCG